>JARFJB010002174.1:0-35000 GCA_036346205.1 Vesta saturnalis | reverse complement strand
AATCAACAGCCTGTTCAATTTCTACATTAACAGGTGGCTCTGGTTCATTCATGTAACAGGAAATATTGTAAAGAACTCCTGTCGCAACTATTACAGCTTCAAGTCTGTCTGCTGTTAATCTAATGCCAAAAGCCAACACAAGGAATCTACTTTTCCAAACGCCATAACCTCTTTCGACCGGATTTCTGATCCGAATTTGGGATTCATTAAAAATTTGTTCTTCAGGAAATGCAGGATTTTCTAAAGGTGTAATTAAGTATTTCTTGATGGGGTAACCACTATCTCTAACTAGTACATGATCGCCCATTTCATCATTTTCAAATATTCTCATAATATTGGAATTTCTAAAGATTTTGAATCATGGGCAAACCCAAGCCATCTAGTCACTGTGTCCAATATTTTCAATTTATGTTCAGTAATTGTTTGAACGTTGATTAAGAAAAAACCTTTCTTATTACTGTACACCTCGGCATCATTTCCACCAGGGGATTGGATTTTCACTTGAGTACAGTCTACAGCACCTATACAACGTGGGAAACATGTATTTTTATAAAACCCTTGCTTAAGTGCATTAACCCTTCGTGATCACTTAGAAATGGAATAAATTCTCTGCCTAATTGGGCAATGGTTCGAAATACTTTTTTTATAATTTTTCTGGAGGTACTCTTGTGTATTCCTATAGTCACCAATTATAGTCATAGTCCCAGTTGCATAGAACCTTATTGTAATTAACAAAATTAGCCCTGCAGTGAGGGCATTATTGCTATTGGTCGAAGACCTAATTGCATCTGAAAATAATATTGTATTATTTTAAATATCTGCATATCTTGCTTAATATTATTACAATTACGTTCAATTCGATGTAAAATTAGTTGCACTGTCCCTTTTTGTAGACGGAAACGAGTGAAAAAAATCATATTCATCCCTCTCCGTAAAATCAATCAATATAATCGGTAACGTCTTCACCGTCTGTTAGAATTTCTATTAATTCCATAACGCGTATTTTTCACCTAGATAATCTAAAATTACGTCAAACAGAACTGAACCGGGTTTAAACGGCAATCGATGGCCGTTCAGGTCTGAAGTCGTTTAAACTGGGTTTACCTCTTCATCCGCAATTGAAAAACACCTACATTTAGCTGAACTAAGTTCACATCCTGATCTGAGGTTAAACCGTGAATGAAAAACTCGCCCTAACTCGATTAGCATGGAATCACTTGTTACTAGTATAATGATTAATTGGTATATTTGATATGAATCTAGTTTGGTTAATGAATACAATGTTACAGTTACCTTTGAAGATTTTGTACATCTATGATAAAATGATAATTTGCTTATCGTAAAGTAGAAATGTATAATGAGATTCTGTACAGTCTGAAATTTCAAAATTTTACCTAAATGCCTGAAATGTCCGAAAATGCCTCCTTAGGAAGATACGGCCCTGTAAAGGTGGCCCCAAAAATCCTTTTTGTTATTTATCTCTGAAACGGTTTAAGATACCTAAGTGAAACTTCGATCACAAATAGCTATGATTAGGTCATAAAAGATAGTGTTGACAAATTTTTAATATTTTGTACAGGAGCATCGCTAAAGGGGGGTGCCTCTTATTTTGTCTTTTTTTATGTGAATATTTTTAATTTGTTGGGCAAAAATAATATTTCTTAAACAATTTGCCACAAAAAAGTACTCATTGTTGAAAGTCAAAGAAATTACTGGTTTTGTAGTTATTTGAGGTTTTAACATGTTTTACCTAAAACAAGAAAATAAAAGAAATATTAAGTTAGTTCGATTTACTTGAATTTTAGTTTGTTTTGTGTTATTCGTGGTGTCTTTTTAATTGTTTCCTTTGTCTGTTCTCTGTTAATGTCATACCATTAAAACCTTTTTTAAGTTCTACCATATTTTACCTCATAGTTGTTTCTAAAACAATCATAACTCCCTGAGGTAGTTCGTTCTCGCGCATTAAAATTATTAATTGTTTCATTTTAAAATAATTTATTAATTCGGTCAGCATTACTTGCTAGAACCTCAAATTACTCCAAAACCAGTAATTTTTAACTTTCAACAAGCGTATCTTTTTTGTGCCAAATTGTTTAAAAAATACTATTTTTGACAAAAAAATTAAAAATATCCCCATACAAAAAGTTTTGGGACAAAATAAGTGCCCCCCCCTCTTTAGTGACGCTACTATACAAAATATAAAAAAAATGTCAACACTATCTTTTATGACCTAATCAAAGGTATTTGTGGTCTAAATTTTATTAGGTATCAGTTTCAGAGATAATAAACAAAAGGGTTTTTGGGGCCATTTTTACAGGGCCGTATCTCCTTAAGGAGGCATTTTCGGACACATGTTTATTAACCAAACTAACGTTATTTTTTAATATTCTATTTACCCTAGAAGTTAGCGGAACGTTTTTTTGAAACACGATAAGTACTCAAAGTTATGTCGACAATTTTTGTGGTGGTGCCCCGAATGATTGATGCAGTTGCCTAAATAAGACAAGTGCGTCAGCACGAGTCCTATTTCCAAGTATATCAAGCATGTACGAACACACCCATTTTACACAAACGTTATTATTATTAAAAAATATCACAAATTTTCAAATTGTGAAGTAGATAGGTACCTTAAAATTAACTAATCTACATTTAATTAGTTTTCTATGTGATACCTGAAAAATATAATAAACTAAGATCTTCATTTGTGTAAATTAAGGTAATGTGAGTAATTTACCTTAACTTCGCTTCATAAATCGTGTTAAACAGATGCACCTAAAATACTTGGTTTTGATCTGATCTGGTAACATTTTGTAATTTAAACACTACCGCATTGCGTGTGTGTTAATTTATATGGCGATTGCATCGAGTTCCGAGTTATATAAGTTACTTGAGGGTAAGGGCTCTACCCCGCGGACATTATGCATAACCAAAAGTTTCAAATATTTAAAAAAATTTTCAATTCATCAATTACCTGTCGTATAATTGTATAATTTTAACAAAATACAGTCCAAATTTACATTACGAGGACGCTTATACTAGCCGTTATTGATTTAAAAACTAAATAAAAATTACTTATGATTTGCACCATAAAAACATTATTACCTACATGCAATTTTTAATCAAAGGGATTCCGGCAGTTTTAATATAATTCAGTAATTTACAAACAATAATAAACTTGAGATACAAACTTTATTCAAAAAAGAATATTATGTAAATTTGAATAGTAAATCAATTGAATGCAAGTCAGGATGAGATTCCTGCCGCAACAGATTTAATCGATTATAAATATACAAACAGAAACTTTTTCTCATCATAAACTCCCATAATGTATTTTTTTTTAATAAATCTCATAAATTGTTCGTCTACGATAAAGATCAGGTTAGAAAAATGCCACTTGAGAAAAAAATAGGGTTAAGCTTAAAAAGTCGATGTTATTTATAAGTTCAGCAGAAAGAAATACAGCAATGTACCATATCGGAGCAATATAATGAAATAGATTCTGTAATATGTGCAATGTGACAAAATCCCAATCTTTAAAATTAAAACTAGATTGCTTACACAAATTAAATACGCTCAATATCATGTACAGTCCACGTCATAAAAATCGTGACAAAGGGGTAGGAAATTTTATTTTTAGTTTCTTGAAAATTTTTTATTACTTACGAAGGTTTTTAAAATTACAAACTAATTTTTCTAAAATAAGTTGCTTTTATTCACCTTTATTATTCAAATAATATAAAAAAAAGAACATAGTTGCATACTCATAAGTGAACATTAACCACAATACAAAATTCCATTAACTTATAAATCTAACATAACATAACCGGAGTGAACTTAGCAGCCAGAATTCAGCAGCCAATTCGCCGGAAAAACACGAATGACCATGGGCGTACATCTACCTTAAGCCTTCTACACCACGCATTACTTTCTAATTCCAGTAAAATATTGTCCTAGGTAATAACAACATATACTGTAATTCACGTCCCACCCATCTGAGGCGTTAATTAAATTCATTCATCAAAAACATAAAAAAAGTATACAATTACACCACATCGTCCAAAATGAGGTTGAAGTTTCTAACAGTAATGAAGAGTTACCCGTTTACCAATTTAACCACTATATAAATTTACATTCATTTGCCGCTCCCTCCAAAGCTTCAAACTTCAAATCTGTCAAAATTGTATCTTATCTCACATACTCTCCACATAAACAGCCATTTATTTCCCGCCCGTCCAAGGGGCAAAGCTCACCCCTTAAAAACTAAGAAAATTAATTTCACAGTCTCGCGTTTAACATCCAACTCTGTTGTGTAACAGTAAAGTGAACCAATCAGGTTTTTACTTAAAGCAAAAAGAAAATACCACGTACTTGATTCGCTCCCCAAGCGGGAGGGCGGGCTGCTTAATCTTTATAAGCTCCTTCAGCCACAATCAGGAATTCCCAGTATACACATATACATTACATATATATGCATGGTGGGATTAAGGATGGGTGTGGTTAGGATAGAATCGGAAGGAACGGAGTTAGAGTTCTGAGAGGGAAAGTACTACCCCAGCATTCACCTAAACAGCCACGCATGGTGTTCGTATATGCAGTGATCATGCCGCTACATGTGTATGAGGAAAACCCCTTGAAAAACCTATTACAGGGTAGACGGTAACGGGAATCGAACTCACTACCACCCGAATGCTAAACAGGTCGTGTTACCATAACTCTACTTGTAACCCCCTTTTTTTATGAAAAGAACTTTCCTTTATGTTACTTTAACCTCAGGCTAGCTCAATCGGATTTTAAATTAATAAATAAAAGCGTGGTTCGTTTACTTCTGCTGGGGTTGATCACAGTACACACTGAATTATAGTCATATTTTATATCTATATTACCTATTCCTTTTTTACAGGCAAAAAATTCAATACTTAACTTACGAAAACAATTCTATAATACTGAATAACTATGTACAATAATAAATAATGGAAATTTTCAGAGAGACGCCTGGTCTGGGTTTGGCTCTGGGCTTCAGTCCACGGGTTACTTGATCCTGGGACGTTTAACGGAACATAAAATTAATGCTACCTTCAATTAGCCTATTTGGGACTCGTATATAACAAAAAACTTAACTAAAATGACTTTTTAAAATTACTTAAATGTTTTAACGCCGGCCCTGCAAACAGAAGCGGCCCTGGGGTAGACATACAGTTACTCTAACAGTATCGCAATGTTGCGTAACCCGACAATGGGAGTAATGCTCGCGCTTGCTCGCTAGAAGGTCAATCAGAAAATCAATACTTTAAAGAATATTTTATGCGCATGCGACTTTTACATTCGAATGGAGTTGATTATGTTGGTCTGCTTTCATACAGAATAAATGCAATTTTCTACCTCTAATTTTTATGAAATGGACTTTTATATTTCCTTTCATAAAATATAACTTTTACGATTTATATTTACAAACGAACTAATTTGTACAGGGTTTTCTTAGCTAATTGTTTACACTAACTATATACAGGAGAATCTTAATTATGTTGCATTAAGATGTCTAATTACATTTTGTAATTAGAGGAAATTGTATTAAAAACAGAAATGGTGGTGTTTGTGGGTTATTAATCTCTTTGGAATGAAATAAATACTTTCGTTTATATGCTGGGTGCGGGCGGCGGGCACGCTTAGGAACTCCTTGCGCTTCTGGGTTCGATGGCTACCAGTGTGCCGCTAGGTCAGGGCTGTGTTATGTAATAATGACACTTATAAAGTGTTTAAACCTTCCGGAACAATTTAGTTTACAGATTTTCAGGTACGATATAAACTAACTTGTTTTGCAGGTACGGTAGACTTGTATAAGGGTTTCTCCCTCAAGTCGGGGTTATCGGGATAAGCGATCAGGACGGATGCTGGCTCAGGACTTCGTTAGAGAAGTGTACTGGGTGTCTCGTTGTGGGCGAGCGGGTATTAAAACTGGTTACGGGACTTCTATTAAGAAGTGTTGTTAGGAAACTAACTAGAAGCGGTTTCTCACGTTTGGCAGATTAAATATAAAGTTCCAGGCGTAAACGCAAAGCGATTTTATAAAGTTGGGGATCACGATGTGATCTACAAGCGGTATAATAGATGTTGGACGAAGGATCATTTACAAGAATCAGGGACTAACCCCGTTACGCTGTGTAAATGAGACCTCCGGGGGTTGCTAGAACTAAGGCGAGAACCTTTCTTTCCAACGGAGTAAATGGCAGGTGACTACGGGCGTTCAGCCCAGCGTGACGTCGTTCAATTTGCGGATTATGTAATGCAATAAAAACTTACGTGCCTTTAACCACAGGTTACATCGACCAGCAGCTCGGTTATATGGAGATGATTTTCTGGTGGCGTTGTCCAGGTATCTCGACAAATGATGCAACGGTAAAAGATGAATATTATGACGCACACCGAGATCGACAGGTCGGCGGAACAAAGTAACGCGACTAAGCGCCGCAGACGCGCGGTCTGGATTCTCTTTCTTCGGTAGCACGTCGCGGTTTTTACTGCGGATTCGCGGAAGGCTTCTGGTGGCGATTGGTTGTTGAACAGGGGGTTGTTGAAATTATCGTCGGAGGGGATATAAAATTCATTATATGATGATTTCTGTAACATTTTAATTATAAAGGATAATTATAAAATAATTAATTCGAAAAAATTTGGTAAAGACGGCTAACTCTTTATATACTAGCTCGGTGTTTTTACCTAAAAGTAAGTAATAAATACATGGTTACTAATATCACGCTAACCCAATTGAATACAATTGAAATAAAAAAACAAAATTACGTTTATTTAATGGACTGGTGTTTGAGTACCTAGATTATTTTAGTAGAAAGAAAATACCTTTAATTTGCAGTAACGTAACTATGCTACAAATGGTTTTACCTATCAAACATCAAGTATTTGTAGTCAAGAAATTGATTAAAATTTTAACAGAAATGATAATTGCTCTGCTCATATATCAAGAGAAGTTTTTTTCACACAAAAATACGCTAAAACCAAAAATTAACCAAAACAGAGTATTTCAGATTGATTTCAAGACGTCTTAAGAGTTGATTGCCTAAAAAGAATTAGAAAGAGGCGGTGCTTAAATATCAAAACGTTTTCCCTTTCCCATTATTGTTTCCTGCTAAAAAATATGTAATAAAAAATAGAATATGGATTCCATATCACAATCCATTGTACAACACAATTTGGTTAGACGATTGGAGAATGTAGACTTGAATAACACCCACTGATAAACACCATTCAAAATGTAAAAATATATTTCGAATTCTAGATTTTTAGTGAAATATTCTTCGTAAGTGCTGAAAATATACACAAAAAAAGTAATGACGGTGAACTGCAACAAACTGAGAAAATTTTAAGAAATGTGTCTAACATGTTTGCCGTTGAATTTCCAGCAAGACCGTTATCAGCGATTAGTACCATGCTAATGTGCGCATCAATTCACATCGCAGAAGAGTGCGACAAAAAAGGGTTCTCAATGAATACTTTGTGTGCAGGTGAACACAACACAGTTAGTAGTTCCCAGAACAACGCACGTACAAATCTGGTAGTTTTCGAATTATCAAGTCTTGTATAAACACGATTTATAAAATAGAACAGAATTTTGCGAAACACTATTTAATTAATTAAACTAAGATCAAAACCTTTTGCGTACAATAACGACGGGAGAGGCGGAGACGGGATGACGGAGAGACGGGAGACGAGACGAGAGACGTGAGGAGCAGAGGACGGACGGACGGGATGGACGGGACGGACGGTACGGATGTGACGGACGAGAGAGGCGAGAGATACGAAAGAGACGAGAGAGGCGAGAGAAGACGAGGACAGAGATACGAGAGCGAGAGACGAGACGACGAGAGAGAGAGACAGGACGAGACGAAACGAGAGTCGAGAGGACGAGAGACGAGAGAGACGAGAGAGTACAGAGAGACAGAGAGAGACGAGTAGAGAGAGAGACGAGAGACGAGAGAGGAGAGACGGGAGAGACGGGAGAGACGGGAGAGAGGAGAGACGGGAGAGACGGGAGAGACGGAGAGACGGAGAGACGGGAGGAGAGACGGGCGGGACGGACGGACGGATGGACGGACGAGAGGGACGAGAGACGAAGAGAGGACGAGAGAGACGAAGAGACGAAGAGAGAGAGAGAGAGAGAGACGAGAGAGACGAGAGACGAGAGAGCGAGAGAGACGAGAGACGAAAGGGACGAGAGAGACCAGAGAGACGAGAGAGACGAGAGAGACGAGGGAGAGAAGATAGACTCGAGAGACGAGAGAGGCGAGAAAGACGAGAGACGAGAGAGAGAGAGAGACGGAGGACGAGAGAGACGGAGAGACGGAGAGACGGAGAGGAGAGAGAGAGACGGAGAGACGGAGAGAGAGCGGAGAGACGAAGAGACGGAGAGAGACGGGAGAGAGAGAGAGAGACGAGAGAGAGAGAGATACGAGAGAGACGAAAGAAACGAAAGAGAGGAGAGACGAGAGAGAAGAGAGAGACTAGAGAGACGAGATAAACTAGAGAGACGAGAGAGGGGAGAAAGACGAGAGAGACGAGAGAGACGAGAGAGACGAGAGAGACGAGAGAGACGGGCGAGAGACGGGAGAGAGGGAGAGACGGAGAGACGGGAGAGAGACGGAGAGAGACGGGAGAGACAGGAGAGAGAGAGACGGGACGAGAGACGGAGACGAGAGAGGAGAGAGACGAGAGACGAGAGAGACGAGAGAGACAGAGAGGAGAGAGGCGAGAGAGACGAGAGAGACGAGAGAGACAGAGAGAGAGACGAGAGAGGGACGAGAGACGAGAGAGACGAGAGAGAGAGAGAGAGACGAGAGAGACGAGAGTGTCGAGAGAGACGAGAGAGACGTGAGAGACGAGAGAGACGAGAAAGACGAGAGAGACGAGAGAGACGAGAGACGAGAGAGACGAGAGTGACCAGAGAGACGAAAGAGACGAAAGAGATGGGAGAGACAAGAGAGACGAGAGAGATGGGAGAGACGAGAGAGCCGAGAAAGACGAGAAAGACGAGAGAGACGAGAGAGACTAGAAATACGAGAGATACGAGAGAGACGCGAGAGACTGAGAGACGGGAGAGACGGGAGAGACGGGAGAGACGGGACGGGCGGGACGGACGGGACGGATGTGACGGACGAGAGAGACGAGAGAGACGAGAGAGACGAGAGAGACGAGAGAGAGAAAGGCGAGAGAGACGAGAGAGACGAGAGAGACGAGAGAGACGAGAGACGAGAGAGACGAGAGAGTCGAGAGAGACGAGAGAGTCGAGAGACGAGGAGAGACGAGAGAGACGAGAGAGACGAGAGAGACGAGGGAGACGAGGGAGACGAGGGAGACGAGAGAGACCAGAGAGACGAGAGAGACGAGAGAGAGAGAGAGACGAGAGAGACGACAGAGGCGAGAGAGACGAGAGAGACGAGAGAGACGCGAGAGACGCGAGAGACGGGAGAGACGGGAGTGAGGGGAGAGACGGGAAAGACGGGAGAGACGGGAGAGACGGGAGAGACGGGAGAGACGGAGACGAGAGAGACGGGAGAGACGGGAGAGACGGGAGAGACGGGATAGACGGGTGAGACAGGACGGACGGGACGGACGGGACGGACGGGACGGACGGGACGGACGGGACGGACGGGACGGACGGGACGGACGGGACGGACGGTACGGATGTGACGGACGAGAGAGGCGAGAGAGACGAAAGAGACGAGAGAGACGAGAGAGACGAGAGAGACGAGAGAGACGAGAGAGACGAGAGAGACGAGAGACGAGAGACGAGAGAGGCGAGAGAGACGAGAGAGACGAGAGAGACGAGAGAGACGAGAGAGACGCGAGAGACGCGAGAGGGAGAGCCGGGAGAGACGGGAGAGACGGGAGACGGAGAGACGGAGAGAGAGACGGGCGGGACGGACGGGACGGATGTGACGGAGACGAGAGACGAGAGGGACGAAAGAAAACGAGAGAGACGATAGAGACGAGAGAGATGAGAGAGACGAGAGACGAGAGAGCGAGAGAGGCGAGAGAGACGAGAGAGACGAGAGACGAGAGAGACGAGAGGACGGAGAGACGAGAGGGACGAGAGGGACGAGAGAGACGAGAGAGACGAGAGAGAGAGAGAGAGAGAGAGAGAGAGGAGACGAGAGAGACGAGAGAGACAGAGAGACGAGGAGAGAGAGAGACGAGAGAGACGAAAGAGAGACAGAGACGAGAGAGGCGGAGAGAGACGAGAGACGAGAGACGAGAGAGATGAGAGACGAGAGAGAAGAGAGAGACGATAGTGACGAGAGAGTGGAGAGAGACGAGAAAGACGAGAGAGAGAGAGAGAGAGAGAGAGGGAGACGAGAGAGAGAGAGACGAGAGAGACGAGAGACGAGACGCGAGAGACGGACGAGAGACGGGAGAGAGGGAGAGAGAGAGAGACGAGAGAGACGGAGAGGAGAGACGGAGGACGAGGACGGGAGAGGACGGGACGAGGAGGACGAGAGAAACGGAGAGAGGGAGAGAGATGAGAGAGACAGGAGACAGAGAGGCGAGAGAGGAGAGACAGAGAGACAGAGAGACGAGAGAAGGAGGACAGAGAGAGGAGACGAGAGGACGGAGGACAGAGAGACGAGAGAGAGAGGATGAGAGACGAGACAGGAGGGAGAGAGACGAGAGAGAAAGAGAGAAGACGAGAGGCGAGAGACAGAAAACAGAGAGACGAGGAGCGAGAGACGAGAGACGGGAGAGAGGGAGCGGAGGAGAGGAGAGGACAGAGGGAGGACGAGGAGACAGAGAGACGCGAGAGAGAGAGGAGAGACGGAGAGACGGGAGAGACGGAGACGGAGAGACGGGAGAGACGAGACGGGCGGGACGGACGGGACGGATGTGACGGACGAGAGAGACGAGAGGGACGAAAGAGACGAGAGAGACGATAGAGACGAGAGAGACGAGAGAGACGAGAGAGACGAGAGAGGCGAGAGAGGCGAGAGAGACGAGAGAGACGAGAGACGAGAGAGACGAGAGAGACGAGAGAGACGAGAGAGACGAGAGAGACGAGAGAGACGAGAGAGACGAGAGAGAGAGACGAGAGAGATGAGAGAGACGGAGAGACGAGAGACGACGAGGAGACGACGAGAGACGAGGAGACGAGAGGAGACGAGAGAGGACGAAAGAGATGACAGAGACGAGAGAGGCGAGAGAGACGAGACGAGAGAGAGACGAGAGAGATGTGAGAGACGAGAGAGAAGAGAGAGACGATAGTGACGAGAGAGTGGAGAGAGACGAGAAAGACGAGAGAGACGAGAGAGGAGAGACGAGGAGACGAGAGACGAGAGAGAGAGAGAGACGCGAGAGACGCGAGAGACGGGAGAGACGGGAGAGACGGGAGAGACGGAGACGGAGAGACGAGAGAGGCGGGAGAGACGGGACGGACGGGACGGATGTGACGGACGAGAGGACGAGAGGACGAAAGAACGAGAGAGGAGAGAGAGAGAGAGAGACGAGAGAGACGAGAGAGCGAGAGAGCGAGAGAGACGAGAGAGACGAGAAGACGAGAAGACGAGAGAGACGAGAGAGACGAGAGAGACGAGAGAGAGACGAGAGGACCAGAGAGACGAAAGAGACGAGAGAGATGGGAGAGACAAGAGAGACGAGAGACGAGAGACGAGACGAGAGCAGAGAGAGACGAGAGACAGAGAGAGAGACGAGAGAGACAGAGAGACGAGAGACGGAGAGGACGAGAGACGAGACGAGAGAGACGAAGGACGGAGAGAGGGAGAGAGACGAGAAGGACGAGAGAGACGAGAGAGACGAGAGACGAGAGACGAGAGAGAGAGAGACGAGAGAGACGAGAGATACGAGAGAGACGAGAGAGACGGGAGACGAGAGACTGGAGAGACGGGAGAGACGGAGAGCGGGAGAGCGGAGGACGGGACGGATGTGACGGACGAGAGGACGAGAGAGAGAGCGAGAGAGAGAGAGACGAGAGAGACGAGAGAGAGAGAGACGAGAGAGACGAGAGAGACGAGAGAGGACGAGAAGAGACGAGAGAGACGAGAGAGAGAGAGACGAGAGAGACGAGAGGACAGAGAGACGAAGAGACGAGAGAGGAGAGACAGAGAGAGAGAGAGAGACAGACGAGAGACGAGAAGACGAGAGACGAGAGAGACGAGAGACGAAACGAGAGAACGGAGGACGGAAGCGAGAGAGGGACGAGAGGACGGAGGGAGACGAGGACGAGGACGACGAGAGGACCGAGAGAGACGAGAGACGACGAGAGAGGAGACGAGAGACGAGAGACGACGAGAGGACGAGAGAGACGAGAGAGACGAGAGAGACGAGAGAGACGAGAGAGACGGAGAGACGGAGAGAGGACGCGAGAGAGACGGGACGGAGAGGACGAGAGGACGGAGAGACAGAGGAGAGAGACGGAGAGAGAGAGGACGAGAGAGACGAGAGAGAGACGGAGAGACGGGAGAGAGACGGAGAGAGACGAGAGAGACGAGAGAGACGGAGGACGAGAGAGACAGGAGACGAGAGACGGAGACGGAGAGAGAGGAGACGAGAGACGAGAGAGACGGAGAGACGAGAGAGCGAGAGAGAGGCGAGAAGAGACGAGAGAGACGAGGGAGACGAGGGAGACGAGAGACAGAGAGAGGAGAGACGAGAGAGGACGAGAGACGAGAGAGACGAAGAGACGAGAGAGACGAGAGAGACGAGAGACGAGAGAGACGAGAGAGACGAGAGAGACGGAGAGACGCGAAGACGGAGACGGAGAGACCGGGAGAGACGGAGGACGGAGAGAGGGAGGACGGGAGAGACGAGACGGAGACGGGGATGGACGGACGAGACGGGAGACGAGAGACGAGAGAGACGAGGAAGACGAGAGACAGGAGACGGACGGGACGGAGGAGAGACGGAGACAGGACGAGAGACGAGAGAGACGAGAGACGAGAGAGACAGAGACGAGAGACCAGAGAGACAGAGAGCGAGAGATGGGAGACAAGAGACGAGAGAGATGGGAGAGACGAGGAGAGGAGAAAGACGAGAAAGACGAGAGAGACGAGAGACTAGAAATACGAGAGATACAGGAGAGACGCGAGACTGAGAGACAGGAGAGACGAGACGGGCGGGACTGACGGGACGGATGTGACGGACGAGAGGGACGAGAGAGACGAAAGAGACGAGAGAGACGATAGAGACGAGAGAGATGAGAGAGATGAGAGAGACGAGAGAGACAAGAGAGGCGAGAGAGGCGAGAGAGACGAGAGAGACGAGGAGACGAGAGAGACGAGAGAGACGAGAGAGACGAGAGAGACGAGAGAGGCGAGAGAGACGAGAGAGACGAGAGAGACGAGAGAGACGAGAGTGACGAGAGTGACGAAAGAGACGAAAGAGACGAGAGAGACGAGAATAATATTCCATTTATAACAATCCTGGTTAACCTACAGGCATTTCTCCCACGTATCCTATCAATATATCGTATGGTAATCAGCACTTTTTCCTATGAAAGTTCCTTAGTTTGCTAAGTAGAATATTATGCCGCCCAAAAATCGCATCTACCGGGTCATTTTAAAAAGTTATCGCATCCAACTTTCTCAATTTTAATGGAACACCCTGTATATTTTTATTCAAAAACGTTGCATTTTTAATTGACTTTTCATACATGTAACATTTAATATAGTTTATCATTTAAATAAGTGAACAATTCTAATTTTTATATTTAATCAGTAGTTGGCCATGCATTATGAGGTAAGAAAACGAAATGTAAGTTTACATAGTTCACCGAACACTACTGCCCCTCAGAGTAACATACAAATTATAAGTTTAAAGCACCTTAATTTTTCTTCATAATCGTACGATGTCTACGAATACCTACTTAATAAATAGTTTAGTAGGCTATGGATAAAATCTAGTTGCCATGAAAACAAAAGAGGATGAGTAATTTTATTTAATGATAGACCGCAACGTGTTTCGAGTTTGCTGTTGGATTAAATGGTTTACAAAAACTATGCAAAATATGATATGTTATGTGCATATATCGAATGTTACAGAAATAAAGGAAATGCCCTAAACTTGTATTTTCGACGTTACCCTGAGAGGCAGCAACCATTCGGTGATATTTTTAAAAGACTAGAAAACAATCTGAAGAATTATGGAAGCTTTAGTAAATCGAGACCTGTTGAATATACTAAGGAAAATAAAGAAAACGAAATAATAAACGTTCTTGGGTTCGTGGAATGTGAATTTCAAGTAAGTTTCGCTTACTGTTATCAATTACCTGGAATAATTTTATGCTAAAAATTCCATACTTATCATAATAATGTTATTAAAATCAAATTCATTTTCAGCAAGGAAATACCACCCCTATACCAACAATTGGGGTGTCAAAAACTAGGGTACAAAGGATGAAACAAAATCATTGCTTTCCATATAGTAAGCTTGGTACAATATTTGCTCCTCGGAGATCATGAGAGAAGAATTGAATTTTGCCGTTGGTTTTTACATAAATGTAACGAAATTCCAAATTTTTATAAGGAAAATTTTATGGTCCGATAAGGCAGGAATTACAAATGATGGAATTATGAACCGCCTCAGTATAAGATGCTGGGCCAACACCAACCCGTATGTATTGAGACGAGTTCGCCGACAGTTGTTTTTTAAAAGGAAAATTTTTGTAAAAACTTGTTTATTTACGTTCATTTTACAGTAAATACATATAAATATCTATATTTCTTTTTTTCTATGCTTGGCGGGAAATGGGTTAATATGCTAAGATCAGTTAGAAATCGTTGCCAAAAATGTATTGATTGCAATGAAGGGCCATTTGAGCACCTTCGTCCATAAATTTACCACATTTTATCTCATTTTCTTATATCGTAATGCATAGCCTATTACTGATTTACTATAAAAATTAAAATTGTTAACTTATTTAAATAATAAACTATATTAAATGTTATATGTATGAAAAGACAATTAAAAACGCAACTTTTTTTGCAAGAAAACATACAGGGGTTCCATTTAAAATCAGAAAGACTTGACCCGGTAGGTACAATTTTTGGGCGGCATAATAATCTACTTAGCAAACTAAGAAACTTTTTCTTCTATTACTAGTAATAAAACATACAGGGGATAAATTTAAAATCGACAATTTTTCGTTTTACCCCCGTATCTTCTAAACTAAAATATTTTTAAGTTATGATTTTACCATTTTTAGTTTCTCCTAAATACATCTCATTATACCTATATCAGTTTTTTGATAAGTTCAATAATAATCACAAAGATAACCAGTAAAAGTGGCGAAAATGGGTAACCCTGTACAGTGTGTTCCAATTTGGTTAAAATTGTAGGGTATCTCGTTTGCGAGCAAAGATATAAAGCGGTTTTCGCGACCCTGTTCTACTTTTTCGTGATACGAAAGACGCCACAAACAGAATTGTCATAGTTCTATTAGTATTTCAGAAATTCATAATTTGCACATTTTAAGCACCCCTAGTAATTGCTTTGCCTTGTAATTTATCGAAATGGTGAAAAGTGGGTTTTGTGCAGAAGTTTCGGTAGAATTTAGTGGCGTGCATAGCTTTCCCCATAAAAAGTTAGTTTCTTCGCAATATGTTTTTTAAATAAAACACCTTGTATATTTTATATTATAGATATAATAGAGCTTACTCTCAGCTTTCAAAAAATATATATTGTGTGGCACTTCTTTTGCATTATTAAGTTTAAAAATGAATGTTACGTTAATTTAGCATTTTGATGATATAGTTTTGACCATAAAAAAATAAGGTTAAGGGTTAGGAAGTTTCATGAAAAACACAAAATTGAAAACTTAACATAATACCTACAACTTTACAAGCCTAAGATAAATTACTAAAAGAGATGTTGGAACTGATGACCATTCTGTCTTATACATGCTTCACACACTCTTCCAATTTGTTCTAGTAAGTACACATTAGCTAACATTATTATACAAAATTGATGTTAAGTAACGTACCTAAATAGAATCGAACTATTATTCGTACGAAGATGACATTTAATGTGGAACATAAATTCTATGGGTAATGTGTGAATCTTGAAAAGCATTTGACCACAAAATATATTGTACTTACATAATTGAAATACATCACTAATAGAAATTGTATTAAATATGAACTAACATGCTTTTATTACTAATTGTAGGTTGTAGAAATATCGTTGTCAAAGTGTAAAACTTCTAATCAGTCACTATCTACATCCTAGCTTTCAGGATAGTTTCCAATGTTAATAATCAGTTTATCAACTCCGATGTCCAACATTTCTTCCCATTTATACCATTGTTTTGTTTCTTCAGTATGTCGCACGCAATTAGCCGATAATGATTTTAATTAAAAGAGTTTACTTCGCATTTCTGTGATGTAACTTTTGTTCCAATAAAGCTCTACGGTGGAGTCTTGCTTGAATTTGAATCGTAGCGACTGGATTACACGATAAAGACTTCCGTCACTTATTAATATGTGACTGTTGCGAATTTCTACGTTGAAACTTGCAACTGTAACATGTTTTTCTGTAAATAAATGAGTATGTCAAATATGTGTGAAAGATTGTGATGTAATATTACTCACTTTGTGCATACATACTTGTATAACGTAATCCCTATGCCCATTTTGGATGTTTCAGGTAAATCGTCAGATTTCTTGCGTGGTCATTTTTTTACCCGGATTTGTTAAAACAGGGTTAGATGCAGCTCGAGACTTGATATTTCTCACAATCTTCTCAGATATACAACACTTAATCATACTTCTTGTACAGCGGATATCAGGGGACACCCATTTTTTTAAGTGTGTAATAAATGATGAGTAAGTGTAGGAAATGAGGAAACAGTCAAAGGATTAAACAAATAAATGGAGGTTATGTAGTATTAGTCAAATGAGAATTAAATTCACATCCATATAAAACAAATTGATTTTGAGTTTATAGGTTTACTCTTTCTACTACATTTGGTTATTCAATACCGTATGTCGATTTCGTCAAATGCACTACGAATGTTCACCATCTTTATTTAATTCACTGTTTTATATGAGAATACAATATAAACAAATTGGATAGCTAAATTCATAAATTAATGACGTAGCGGTAGCCACTCCTGGCGAGGAAAATAAACACTTTTTATAAATAAGCAACAAACTATAATATAATATTAAAAGATAAAACTATTACCTAACTATTAACTAATCGGAATTAAAATATTTCACGAAAGTATTTCACAATTAAGTTATCTACACTGGTAACACTTTATTCTTATTGATCACAAATGCACATAACTCTAAATAAAGTATTTCTACTTTTATTACTAAGCACCTTAACAAACTTTGTAACACCTTTGAAGAAAAATTAATTTAACACTTTCTATGTTTTAAGTAATCCTGAAACGTGTTAAAAATCCTTTATCAGTATATTAATATTAGAAATATAAGGAAAGAATAAATGTAATTAAAAATTGTATTAGTTTTAATTAATTCGTATAAAAAATACATAATAATTTAAAGACTAAATGTGATTTGGATAAATATTCTTATTTGCTAAACTAATGATATTTGAATATTAAATTCATAGGATGTTGTGTCCGGTATTTATTTAATCGTTGTAGTGGTTTTGGCTTTAGTACACTTTAGATATTCTAATTTGGGACATATCTCTAAATATAGATTGCTAAGAAACAAGGCGCAACCATCAGAAATGAAGAAAACGGAAAGAAATAATTACGGAAACTTATGTTGAGCAATTTCCTCTAGTAAGTTGCTCGAAATTATACGATAGCAACTGCAATCAATTACAACCTGGCTTATTTCGGTAAATAGCAACAGGTACTATCTGTCTGACAAGTTTCATTTTACAAATGCGCATATCCTGACTCCTCCCACATATCTACCTTCAGTAATGTTTATAACTCGTCAGATATCCGATGCTTTGTTTCTCTATCTCTTCTTAAAACATCATAATTTCACTAAATCTCACTCTCTTCATTACATTATCCTTTGGAAGCTCAGAAGATACATTATTCATAGCGTCCTTTTATACAGGATCTTTGTGTACGAGGGGAGAATATTCATATTAATATGATTCATGGCAATCTGCGGGTAGTAAATACCATAAAGGAAATTTTATGAATAGAAAAGAAAATGCACTTTATCGTAAACACAGACCAATTTTTTAAGTACGAAACTATCATGTTCACAATTTCCCCTTAGTTAAGAATTCACATTTCATTTTTGTGATAATAATTCGGCATAACTGGAATAAGTGAAACGTGTATTTTTAACAAAAGGTTTCAGAGTTGCATGATGCACGCGACTAGAATATTTCTAAATCACAAATATCCCTAAGTTTATAAATTACTTAACACCTGACGTGACTTGCGGAATATTTCAAATTAAGTTTCTAATTCATGATGTATACTTTTTACATAAGGTCCATTTATCTTTCCTACCACCACCCCAATAATGTAAGTCTTCCAGTGTAAACCAAATATTAAATGTGTAATAATTAATGTGCAGTAATCAATTTGAAAAGCTCTTGTTTTTCAATCATCTTGTAATGTAAAATGCAATTGTATTCAGAGAAATCCTTGCCGCGCTCCATAAAAATTGCGGGCAAAGAAGATTAGTTTGGAGTCCAACAGGTATGAATGTAAATTTCGGCTAGTGGTTGTTTATAATAATCAATGATCAATTGATGATGATCAATGACTTACCCTTATCCCTGATCTGAATAATTACATAAATTGTGGTAATCAGCATTATCTCTATCAGTGCCGGCGCTACCAGTTTTGCAACACGGTGCAAAAACGAGACATGCCCCTCGCAATAAAAGTCGCCCAAGAATGAAAAATTTCAACAATTTTTATACTATAAATAAAGGACCCTAAGCATAAGATAACTAAACTTTGTCTACTGTGATACTGAGCATTGTCTGCATTGAACACGAACAGTAATAATAGTACTACTATAAGATAATAGTAGGTACATTGAATGAGTAACATACCGCACCAGCCTATAACTTTCACAATTCTTACTTTTAAAATTTGAAACTTTTATAGAATATTTAAGACTACTGCCGCTATCTTGTGCATGACCTACAAGTGTTTTAGCTCTTCCGGAAGTAACCGTACCAGACACATTGCAAAGTATCATAACAGAGAAGCTTCATCAAGATGGAAATTCATAAAAATTAATAAGAAATGGGTCAGTAATTAAACAAAAGAGAACGAAACGTCTATTTAATACAAACACATAATTTAATGTGCTATTAAGCGTAGAAAAATATCCTAAGCAGTCGCTACGCGAAAGATCGCAAAACTTAGATTTATTTGCTTCCACGATTTTTGAATATAGAAAAAATATAAGTTCAAATCCTATAAAACGAACCTAGCCCAACACTTGCACGAAAATAATCCAGAACGTCGAATGAGCTTTTGTAATATATTCTTGCAACGGCAAGCGCAAGACGTTGAATTCAAAAATAAAATATAATATTCTGATGAGTGTACGTTCGGAAATAATGGTATATTTAATATGTATTACCATTGGTCACGAAATAATCCGGCATATTACAAGGGAAATAAATTTTCAAGACAAATTTAAAATAAATGTTTGGTGAGGAACATGGAAAAATAAAATAATTGGACCTGTCTTCTTTGAGGAAACATGAAATTCACAGGTATATAATCGATTTTTACGAGGAGACCTTGAAGATCTATTAAAACATCTGCCAGTCATTCAGTATGTGGTGCCATCTATCATCAGGATGTCGCACCACCACATAATGCTCGAATTAACATTGATAAATCTTACAGCGGGATTTCAAAAAAGGATGAATACATTTGGACCAATTAGATACTCCCAACGATTACCCTATTTAAATCCGTGTGACTGTTTTTTATGTTACTATTTAACAGACAATGTATTTATTACCCCTCCAAATAACGTAGGAGCATTAAAAATACGAAGCGAAGTAGCGAATATTCCAGGAGAAACTCCAGTAACGTGGTTCCAAAGGATATGCAGTTTGCATTCAGCATGCTGGTACTTACTTTGAACCATACTTATAAAGTGTTTAGTTATAAAGTTATACAAAAGGTCAGTAACTTATTTATTTTTAATTTGAATTAACTGACTTAATTTAATTGATTAATTTATTAACTATTTGTTATTTAATTTTCATGTATTTTATTGTGCGTTATTTGTTTCACTGATAAATAGAGTATTGTATGATTTGTCACTAGTATTTGTGTTCTTTACATGTCAAGTTTTTCCTTTTCATGCACAGCCAACTTCGTTTTGACTCATTATTAAAAGTTATAAATTTCAAACAGCTATAACATACACATTTTTTATCGTAGAATTTTTTTCAAAAACGACTATTCAGATTTCTGCGTATATAAAGATATATACGTATATATATATATATATATATATATATATATATATATATATATATATATATATATATATATATATATGTGTGTGTGTGTGTGTGTGTGTGTGTGTGTGTGTGTGTGTGTGTGTGTGTGTACAGGGTGTTCCATTTAAAAGTCACGCTTTGATGTCACTTCCGGTTACTCTCGGAAGAGCTAGATTACTTGTACCTCATGTACAAGATAGCGACGATAGTCTTAAAGATTCGATAAATATTTTAAAGTTTAAAAATAAAAATTGTGGAAGTTATAGGCTGGTGCAGTTTTTAAAGAACAGACGGTATATCTAATAAAATACTTTTTTTAATAGAGTATTTTAAATTATACAATCTAAACGTTTCGATAACACTTACAGTTATCTTCGTCAGTAGTAATATCTATTAAAATTGTTCAAGATGTTGAAAATAATTTTGTCAAAGTTGAAAAATTAAAACATAAACATCAGTCTGCTATTAATATAAGTTTGAGAAATGTATAGTACCAACTATAGAATTAAATTTCAGTAAGGGATAACTAGGTCATTAAAAATTAAATATTGTTAAACTGTCTTAAAGATGACAAATGACAAATCAGAACACCCTCTAACGGTCGAAGGCTAACAATGAAAAATGTCAGCCAAAAAACACATTTAACAAAATTTATTCAAGTTATGATGTAAGTGTAAAGTTGTGAAAAACTTCAATGTGAAAATGATAAAAGCATTCACAAATATAAACATAACATCAAATAAAATAATCCAGTTAGATTTAATTGGAGTTGTGAAAAACTTGAATTTGAAAGTGATAGAAGCATTCACAAAAATAAACATAACATCAAATAAAATAATCCAGTTAGATTTAACTGGTTTATTTTATTTGACTTACATCATAACTTGATTACATTTTGTTAAATGTGTTTTTTGGCTGACATTTTTCATTGTTGGCCTTCGACCGTTAGAGAGCGTTCTGATTTGTCATCTTTAAGACAGTTTAACAATATTTAATTTTTAATGACCTAGTTATTCTTTACTAAAATGTAATTCTATAGTTTCTCAAACTGGTCTATTAATAGCAGGCTGATGTTTATGTTTTAATTTTTCAACTTTGACAAAATTGTGTTCAACATCTTTAACAATTTTAATAGATATTACTACTGACGAAGATAACTGTAAGTGTTATCGAAACGTTTAGATTGTATAACTTAAAATACACCATTAAAAACCCAAAAAAGATAAGTATTTTATGGTGAAAGTTTACATTTTCAGACGGTATACCTATTAAAGAACATAACATATATTAAACAAACTACATACAGTAGTAGAAAGGGGAGAGACTAGGCTAAAATTAAAGGGGGAATACCACGCTCACTTTCACCACGTGACCCTACCCATTTACCGCCCCCTTTTTGACGACTTCTTTTACGGTGCCATTTTCAACCCCTTGATGGCGTTTTCAACCCCTCGATGACGTATTTATGATCCTCATCCCCCAATTAGGGTCCTTTTGGCTGTATTAAAAGCCTTTTTGTCAGTCCAGACCATGGAGGGTAGGAAACCGTAATCGACTTGCGCGCGCACACATCGTTCTAATTGGAGGGCCTGATGATAGACGACGCCCTCTGGTCCATATACTCCGCCCAGATACGCCCTCTGGTTTCTGATTTTGTTTCGTCGGCCATTTTGACGACTATTTTGTCGGCCATTTTTGTAATTGATATGGTGGGAAATTTGAAATAGTATTGTAATAAGGGGGCCCTCATGCAATCTCACAAGACAGATATAGGACTCTGTTCTCATGTCTTCGCCCCCTTGTCAAGAAAACTTGTAATAGTAATCAAATAAGTGACCATCATGCTATCTCATAATAGAGCTATAGGTCTCTGGAACTCGTTCTCAGGTCTTTATCCCTTGTCTGGCCCCATGGTTGTTTATGACGCCATCTACCTGCTGTATTTTTAAAACTAATGAATGTTTTCTGTAATGAAATTTAATCCAGCTCAATCTCAATCATATAATTTTCAAGCAAATCAATAAATCAAATCAAATCAATTAACCAAATCAATCTGAATCAAATCCATAAACAGATTTTTAAATACAATCCAATTTTCAACACGCAAAGTAATATAGCAGCTGGCTTCAAATCTGGAAGAAAGACAGTATTACATAAAGATACGGAGACAGGAATTGCCAATTCAATAAAAATTATGGGAAAAGTGGGATTTGGGCTCATGAAAGTAGATTTTTTGAGTTCAATGCAAACATGTTTAAGTCTAAACAAGATTAAAACGTCATTTAAGGACAACAAGCCAGGAAATGATTGGCTTTTATCTTTTCGAAAGCGTCATTCAATATCTCTTAAGATGCCAGAAACTACACAGGGCGCCAGATTTGAACAATTTACCCCAGATACTGTTTTGCCGTTTTACGACATGTTATCAAACAAAACCGGTACGAATAATTTGGCTGATAAACCTCATTCGATATTCAATATGGATGAGCAGGATTTCCACACGATCCTTCCATGGTAAAAGTCCTCGGAGAAACTGGAGCCAGCCTATATCAAAGACCTAAAGGAACTGGCCGAGGAAGTACCACGGTTCAGCTTCCGGGACAGTTTGTCCCGCACACTTTTTATTTAAATCTGCAAGTTGCACCGTAAGACGTGAATGGCGTTCAGAAAAAGTATATCCTGGGACCTGTTACGATGCAGCCATTAGAGGGTGGATGACATCGCAAGCTTTTTTTCATTACATTACTAATTACTTTATAGGACAAGTAAAGCAAATGAATGAGTTTAAGGACGAATTAACTGTTAAATTTGTTAAGACAGGGCAAAAATGATAGTTTTGTATGGCTTCAGGTAGACGACATCTCTGTTCGTCAGCATGACATTGAAAGAAAATTTCCATCCCCAATTAACAATCCTCGTGACATTTTTAAATTTTCAGTCTCCTTTGTGGGCTATAAAATGGGGTAAAAATCTGATGTTACTACATACCGCTTTCCTTTTTTTATATTAGAAAATTTCTTTATTTTAGTTTTTTCCTTATTTTTAAAGTTTTTGGTATCTAAATTTTGTACAAATCTAATTTTAATCTAGTTTGAAGAGTATTAAGTGAGGTTTGGTTAAGATTGCACGTTAACTAATAAACCAGTTTTTCAGTTTTTTTATTTGGATTTTTTATTCCATTCGTGTCTTCTCTATTTATTAAGCTACAAAGTCGGATAAAAAACGAAAATGTGCGCCTTTACACGCTTTATGCTATCATTGCCCCAAAGCATTTCTAACACGTTTCAGTAGGGAACCTCGACGCTCGCTCACATTTGCCCTAAATCAAGGGATAATTGTGACATTTAACCAATGAAGAATAAAAATAGCCTGACCTTTTATGTGCAGTAAATTTTTCATATAGAGTACTGGATCGATTAGCACAATAGTTAAGCTACAATTGAAAAAAAAAGCTTTTCTAGGTTCATCAGTTATAATAAATAAAATATTTGTTACAAGTCCATTACTGCATAATCGACAGTGCGTGCTTCATTTTTTGCATTGTTGGATACAGTTTTGAGGTAACTATGAGTAAGGTTATACCAAGTAGTATGAAAATTTGCTTAAGCTGGAGAGCGATTTATCATTGTTACAGTGTTATCTTGTAAAATTTAAACAGTGAAAGAACGCTTCAGAGAAGGTGTGGAAGTGTGAAAGTAGTGGAATTGTCAAGGTCGCTAAAAAGCTTACACGCAAATTATGATAGTACTCTCTAGATTCATGTTTACTTATTACAGGAATTATAGTCAATATAGCAAAAACATCACGGATCCTCTTTTTTTTTACGAAATTCATACTATAGTTTTGCACGAAAGGTTAAATTAATGTTAACACAATCGATGCTAAAGGTGAATATTGTTTTAGCTGCAATTTCATCCAACCTCAAAATCATGTTATGAGTTGAAGACCTTTGCCATAAAAAATTATGTCATTGATATTGCGTTTATCATAACGTTTTCGAAAGGGATTCTGGTTGGGCATTGAATTGGGCATGAATTTTTACATCTAAAGGTGAATATTAATACCTATGCTCCGTTGCAGCAATAAAAGGGCTTTACTGAATAGGTACCGGTTTACCCTGAACAGATAGCTGTTTACAATAAACAGATAGCTGTTAATACCTAAAAGATAGCTGTTTACAATAAACAGATAGCTGTTAATACCTAAACGGATCAGTAACTACTAAACTACTGAAAGAAGAAAGATGAATATCAAGATAAAATGATTTTAGAATTTGTAGAACTTCATGCAAAAATGTATGCTTACACTGTTAAAAAGTTTTAAAAATCAAAGGGTTCTACCCAAGCAAGCGTAAAACAGATCACGATAAATGATTATAAATATGTTTTGTTTGATGGTAACGTAATATAGCGATATCAACATCTGATAAGGTCCAAGAAACATGATGTATTTACAATCAAACAGGATAAAGTAATTATTAATCCTTGCGATGATAAACGATTAGTAAATTTTAATTTCACTGATGACCTTGGGGATATAACTTTACATAGCATTTTATTAATTCCTCTTCTGTTTCAGAAAACAATGTTACCATTATGAGTAATATTGAAAACAAATTGATGGAAGAACTATGGTACAGTGCTGATCAAATCTACAGAAAGTACCTAAAGCGTTCTTTAATGGGGAAGTGCTCCTCTGAAAGCTATTTAAGTTGTTTATTTGTATTGAATATATTACAACATATTGCTATTCCTTATGAGTGTTTTAACTGGGTGCTATAAATTCAAAATGTACAAATGAAATTATTATTAAGACATTATTTGATAAAAAATTAAATTAGGCAATACCATTAAAAGTTTTATGAAATTATGTGTTACCAAAGGTTACAACTCATTAACCTTTAATGAACTAGATAAAGTCTTAGGCGATATGAATTTACTTGGTGACATTTTGTCTATTTCGATAAATGTTTAATCTAGCTTAGAAAATATTAATTCTGCTTATAAAGACACTTTATTTATCATAACTGAATGTATTGAGAAAGCAGCATATTTTGTTAATTACAAGTACCTCGATATTTTGATTGAAATATTATTAGAACAAAACATCAAGTATAAGTTTCAACCATGGGAAAACGAGGAACAATACAAAATTTTCAACTGGATATTAGAAAACATTCATAAAGGTGAAACAAATACAAATTCCTGCTTGTGACGGATACGTAGACCAGATTCGAGAATATTGCCATCTAGTAATTTAAATGATTACAGAAGTACTTTAGGTTTACTACTAAAAACATTGTTTATGTAATATTTATATTTAAAACAAAATACAATTATTTCTTTATGTTTTTATTTCATTTAAAAGCTACATACTTTGTTAAAAACTATATAAGTAATTTATTTCACAAATTACAAGTTAAATGTCTAGTTTTAAACCAACATCGTCTTTATTGATTCATGAGCAAGCAGTTTTTCCACTAGGTACACGTCAGCTTGGTTTGTTTTCTGTAATTCGTGTTCATAAAACCCTCCCAGTACAGGTGTTTCTTTCATGTCTTCCAACACACATGGGGTGGGGTTAGTAATGCGAACTTTCACAATCTTAAATAGTTCACTAAACCAATTGGGGGTGTATCCTTTGGCGAAGATACTTTTAAATTTACTGATTCGTACTATGTCACCCACACAATATCTATTCCCATCAAATGCTTTTATGTGAGTGTAAACCTCTTGTATGATTACCGACATCTTTCGGCTTCATTCCGGTAGTGCTATGCTTACGATTGTTATAATCCTTCGTTACAGTATCGAGTATACCAATCCATTTGTATTTACCTTGTAGGCTAAACGTCATATAGAGCACACTTAATGGTTCTAATAACACCTTCCGCAGTTGCAGCCTTCTTGTGCTATAGGTGGAGTAATGATTGTCTCCATAACACTGCATTAGTTTAGTAAAATGCTCATAGTAGAATTCTTTTCCTGCATCTTTCTGCAAATTGGTAGGTTTCCGTCCTTTATTGAAGATTGTTTTCGTTTTTAATCCTTTAGTCCACAAGATTGTTTTCGTTTTTAATCCTTTAGTCCACAAGTACAGTCGATAACCACTAATATATACTTATAGCCCTTATTTTGTTTGGTATATGTGTTAAATTCCGCCAAATCTGCTTGCCAAAGGTTATTAAAACCTTTAATTATTGTTCACCTTCGTTTAAAATCCTTTCTTGCAAGTTTGTGCAATTCGTTGACGAGTTGTAATTTGGACAGGGTAAGTTTATATAGTTATTGCTCCACCTCCAGATGAGCGTTAGAGTTTCCTTTAAAAGCATCTTATTCTTCCGGGTCCGCCAACTGCGCCAAACGGTTTTTATCCAAATTGAACCTTGTTGATAAATAGTATTACTTAGTGATGACATCTTGAGGATCTATGGGGATTGGAAACATTGCTGAATCTCTTATTCTGGATATCAAATTGATTATCGTCAATCAGCGCAAACTGAGCAGTTAATTTCTTGAATTAATACTGGACATGTCGACATCAAAGCATTTTCATTTATACTGTTTAAAAAGCGGCTGTCTGTATTTTCAATGTATCCATTCTCATATAGTTCTTTACAATTGATATTATGTTATTTATGACACCTGTGTTTCCCGCCAATTTTTCCGAGCACAACAGCTCTAGATCACGAATTAGTTCATGTACGTTATTCCAATATTTATATTCAATCAGTCTGTTTGTTAGTTCCTTAAAAAACGTACCTCCACCTCCCTTGGTTGTGGACGATGATGATAGCAAGGGTTTGATTATTTGTGTATACTTTTTGCTGCGGCTTCCTCGAATTTGCCCACTTACGTCACAATCTCGTCTTGGAACATTAGTAGCTTCTAAAATACTCCTATAATCTTTCTATGTTTTTAATTTACTAGATTTAAATTGGGTTCATTCGTAATAAGCAGATCATATAAACCTGGAGTCACTTTATACATGACACCTATAATAATAATGTAGTTTCCGTTAATCGTAACGGGAGTATTACCAATTGCCCAATTGTTTGTTTTGGTATCAAAGCATCATAATACGTTCAACGTATATACGAGGTAATTCATTATACTGCTCAACAAATTCTTCTGAGATGGGTTCATTACGGGTAATAGAATCACCTGTGACACCAAGTGGTTCTTCTTCTTCTTCCTCAGTATTAATCACACGACAGATATATCTAAGAAAGATGGGTAGGAAGACCTGGAGGAGGATTTCTTTGAAAAAACGGTAGCTGAGCTAGTGGGCTAGTAGCATCCTTTCTTGAATCACCTAATGGAGTAAAGCATAGTGCCCTCTGAATTTGAGCTCGCGGGCTAATGAGGGTAGTAGTGTGCTTTCTTGGAAATATGAATAGGGGCGGTTTTTTAGGTTTGTAAATGAGCTCCTTTGTAGGTGTTATAATTTTTGATCTGGCTCGACTTTATCTACTATTTCACTACTTTCAAATGTTCTTTCATTATCAATGCGAGCAGTTTTAATACTGTTCTGATGTATTATTTTACGAGCCTGAATAATTTCTTTCTTTAATATCATCTCCTTGTTATCCATTATAGCAAAACGGGTTTACTGAACAGGAACCGGTTGACCCCGAACAGATAGCTGTTTACACTGAACAGATAGCTGTTAATACCTAAACGGATCAGTAACCACTAAAATACTGAAAGCAATTTAAGTTATTACATATTCATCAAACCTTTTCCTATAGCGATCATTATTGACTTCAGCACCCTTATTTATGCCAATGAAACCAAATGGATCTATCCAGCACTCTGAACACATACCTCAAAATAATTTCATGCTTATGGTGGGGCTTACATGATCTTTATACACGTGTTGTAGATTTAATTGATCTTGCTCATATAACTTAATTAGATTCGCATTATTACAAATTAATTGCTTTGGACTTTTACTGTAAGTTTGACCCAAATAGATACAGTCAATATTGTTATCGTTATGAGTTTGATTTTGCACAATTAGGTTCAATCACATCTTGATTATTACTGAAGGTAAAGTAACCTACGTCCTTCATTGGAAGTAAGATTTCCTGTAAAAGCTTGTACTTGTTTTGATGACTTAGAGTAGGTATACGTATACATGTTTAAATTTCAAACTATTTTTCTCAGTAAGCAGACTGATCATTGTATTTGTTTTGCCGCAAATGAAGGGCCGCATATAATACCACGTATACTATTAGGAAGTAAATCACCATGCTTTGGAGTGACTTTTCATCACTTTCATGATTTTGAATTGGAAGTTTTTCTTTCTGAGCGACTACTTTTATCTTTGGTGGTGGATGAAATAAAACTAAACGAATAATTACAACATTTTTATTTATATACTAGACATACAGAGTGTATGACAATAATTATAATTTTTTCACTTCACCAGTGAGTGAGTGGCACAATAGCGTCATGGAGAATAAGACCATCGACAACGATTCCATTATCGAAAGGTGTCAGAAATTCCATTTCCAATTTGATGTCTACAGTTGAGTTTTTAAGGATTCATTTTGTTTAGAGCAGTCGATTACAAATACAGGACATGATTTGAATTCGGAATAGTTGAATAATGCGTTTTTATCATCTTTGCCATAGTAATCACATGGTATGTTTTGGTTAGCACTGAAGTTCAAATGAATTGCTTCATACGGATAATACTCAGAATTCAGATGTACTTTAAGATTTCTGATGTTAATGTGATCAAAATTTCCGGCCCTTGATGACCTTGTATACCTTTTACCTTGTTGGAATTCAACAATTATTAACGTGGTTTTTTCAGTTGCGTTGACGTTTTTATTGGCCGTATGTCTGAGGTTGCTTGTTTTAAAGCAGGTAATTCAACTCCCATTGACGAAATGGAACAGTAATAATAGAATTTATATTGATTCCTTCAAACAGGTTAAGTTTCGCAGCATCACTAAGTGTTAAGTGTGGTACTAACCATTAAGGTTATTGCTGCATCAACTTCACCATAGTAACAGTATGTATCGCTTCTAGATCGAATTAAATCAACTCTTGACGCCCATTCACGGTTATTTGACGATAATCCTCCATTATTCCTAATATATGGTTCAATGGTATGCATACTGTAAAAGATTGTTCTCCATTTTGCTCACCAAATTCTACTTGTAATGGTTCTTCATCCTTTGGTGACCACCCCAAATGGCTTAGTGGTTTTCTCTTGCTTGCCGTATACGAAATATATCCTTAAGTGTAGATGTTATGCCTGGATTTCTGCAAACGTCCACTCTTTGACCATCTAACTCATAACGAATTTCTTCGAAAAGAAAGTTGGGAAAATTATCGGTTAAGTTGAATGATCTTCTTTCATCTTCTATTTTTAGCTCAAGCTTACCTTCTATGTACATCAAGCTATCGTAGGTAGCCGTAATTAGATCTTGACTTTGAATTAGGATGCGTATTTCTTCAGAAGGTCCATATTTAGAAGATCCATACGGAAGATAAGTGTGAATAGTACAATCAAAACATACGTACGTTTTGAAAGACGTTTAATGATTCGGCCATTGTCAGTTGACGCATCGTGTATGTGCAGTATTTTGATAACGTATGTAATGTATTTTGAATGTAAATGAAGTGATTTTACACGAAATTTTTTTTGTGGGTATGTAGAATGCAAGTTGGTGTAAATGATACGACACCGGAGTTTAACCATTAGTTATCACATGAAAGAATATTTGAATGTTGTAGAAAGATTCTTATGTTGAAAGCATTAGATTTGGTTAAACAATAATGTTCTGGGACAATTTTTACTGGGACGGCACTGGTAAGAGACTACTGATCTTTTGCTACAGTATATAAAAGAATTTGGATTAAAGAAATGGTTGTAGACGTATGACTGAGTGAGTTTATGATATATTGATATTGTATTAACGTGCAGTAAGGCATATGTATGCATATTTTTGTTTGTAGAAATTTTGAAATATTGGTGCAGTAGGAAAATTTAATGCACGTTCAAGAATGTGAGGGACTTTGCTAAATTGTGCGGAAAGAGAAATCGCCCACATGCAAAATTTGCATAAAAAGTTGAGTTATAGTCTAAATAATGTACAGAGTGAATGTAATTGCAATGAATGGTTGTTTCGGAGAGTTGTAAGTTAATTTACAAAATAAATTCAAGATGGCTACGTTCTTCTTACTCTGCGTAGCGGTGGTTCAGGTTCGGACGTGGACGAGGCAAGGAAACGCGTGAGATCTGGATTGTGATAGGTGACTTTTGATGTTAGCGCGAATACATTGTGACGTTGTGGTAATATGGCGGGCAGAAGGTATACAAGAGAGCCAAATTGAAGGGATAGGGAGTTCAGTTCAGATAATTCGGTGACAGATTAAGTAAGGGTCGTGCGCGTTGTTTTTGAGGGGACTTGGAATGTTCAGTGTTGGATATTATTTCAGAAAATTGTAGTTCGTATATATAAGCGGCTACAATAACCCAAAAGGGGATCAATCATATAGACATTCATAAATAAATAGTTTAATTATGAGTTGAAGAAAAAAAACATTAATTTTTTTCAAAAAATTTAGAAAGTGCGAAAGCAGATTTGAAAATAACACAGCAAATACTTTGTTGACAGTGTTCAGTAGTAGAGCGTGCGACGATTATATAAAAGATAAAAAGAAAGCCTAAAGTAACCCTTTAAGTAACCGAATTAAAAGCTTGCAAGTTTAGTTAAGACATTGGGGATCATCATTGACATTGAATGAAGTACATGTGTACAATCGATAATAACATCAAATAAGAATAAGAATTCCATTATACAAGTAGAAGTAAACATTCTTTAGTGTGTTAAACGTTTACGTTGAACGGCAACCATTAAAGCATAAATGCGATGTTATGTTAAAGCAAAGAGCCCATGCGAGACACCCGACTGAACGACAGGCAACTGCTCGCGAGGGTACAGCCTGCATTGGCGAATACGGCTATCTTTTGTGTTTTGTGCAACGTGTGTTTGCAAATTTACAAAGGATTACTGAAAGCAAACTATATGTAGGTCACTATACCTACGAATAAAGGATTAATTAACATAAATTGTAAGAACTAGTTTTAGATTTTGTTCAACACATACAAGCACGATTACCTTCTAGGTTCATTTTTGCTTCTTGAGTTAACAATTTTTATATATTTTTTGTAAGTAAAATTCTTTAGTATTAAGAATTTGGGAGAATTTTTAGTCTATAAGCATTGACTTCTGTGGAGGTTTCTTTAAGCCACGTGTGTGTACATATTTACAGTTGCAAATTTGTCAATATATATCCACTATTTAATTTATTTTGTTGCTTGTGTCCACTGAGATAAAATTGTAGCATTAATCTGTGTCAATTTACCTAACGGGTTACATATTTTGATAATTAAAGTTAATTTTTGCTTATTTTTGACGTTAATGATCGATTACAAAATTTTATTTTAACTATTTTGAATTACTTCACAGTCAATCAGATACAGAGCACTACAGTATAAATTACAGACTTGAAGTATTAAAATTTAAACCTTTTTATTTATGTCTAAATACGATTTTTAAACATAAAGTATTCATAAAATACAATAAGATATTATTTATGATGAAAGCACTGACCGTTCTATTTTTAAATTTTGCAGCAACTATTGGATGTTTTGTTGAGAAAGAAATTTTTAAACCTAGTTTTTTTTATTTTGATTATTTTTTATATTTGGAATATTATTTAATTCAGAGTTAGAAATATAAAGTTATAGGTATACGAGGGATACTTAAAAGTATTCTAATTAACGTTTTATGATTTAAAATTTTCATATGTACGGGGTGTGTTCAATAGGTGTAGGACGACCCGTGTATTTCAAAATTTTCTTGAGCTTTTGGATCAATTTCTTTTCAAGTGAGTGAATTTGAGTGGCGAAAGATTTCACTGAGTAGGATACAATCCTGATAGGATAAATTCAACATCCCGCCTAAGACTATTTATTTTAACAAAATTTAAGATTGTGGTGGCGCCTAAAGACACTTTTTGCCGGACTGAGCATTGTGAGTTGTAGATTTATGGTAAGTGTAAGGTGTTTGAAATTACCTTTCAATCATTTTACTCCTTATATCGACCTCGCCCATTCTCACTATACCTGGCTTGGCAACCCGCTTACTTCGACGCCTAGTGCGGTTTGGACGTGTAACAACGTTGATGACTATTTAATGACTTACTGTAGGGATAATGTCTTTTATAGGAATTTTTGAAAGATAGAATTGGTCATTCTCAGACCCATGTTGTTTTAGTTCTAGGCGCACTGTGAATGGTTCACTTTCACCAAAGTCTAATAATTCGCCCTATCGATTAATCAAGTTAATTGTTGTATTACTAATTATGTCGGCATTTACTTCTAAATAATGAGTACTGCTTGGAGATTTTTCTAGACGATAACCTAGTGGAACTGGAACGTCAATCTCATAAGACCCTAATATTGCACTCTACGTGTAGATTAGTGTGTTTAAGTATTTGGATGTCTAACGCAGACGTATGTAAAATATTTGGTTCTAATATTTTAGACTCAAACCCTAGCATGCGACCAATGCTATTTCCTATATTAAAATCGATCTCGAATGTACTGTTTATCTCACATTTAAGTGTATTGTTGTTTGCTCTAATGATAAATTTTTCTGAGGGTATCTTAGATTTTAGATATCGCTAATTTCATCTATTCCACATGGTGCACCATGTGGAATGTTAATCACTTGCAAATGAGATAGGTTTGTTCTAAAATAAAATCTATCGTCTGTATAAATGTTTCTAATGCTGTTGCAGCCGTAAAATCAAACCAATCCGATAACGTATTTCTAGTTCTATCATCGGGTAGAAGTTGTAGCTAGCTATGTTACCAACACCTTTTAAACTGAATGTTATTAACATAACTAAGAAAATTTGAGGTTATGTTGACCATTTAAATAAAAATTGTAGACATAGGTGTCCGCAAACAATTGTATTAAATTCTTGATCTTGATTGTAATTATAATTATTTTACATCCCCGAAAGTAGTTAATCACTTCCTATGGTGGTCGAAGATTATCGAAACTATTGTAATACGATACCTTTTTACCTCGCTTTCTGTAGCAACCCCAATGCGTGCCAAGTCCGCTTTGGCTATCTAAGTTAATAATTCCAGATTCATTCTTCCATGGTAATTTAGGCACGCTGTCTCTCATAATTATAGCCCTGAAGTAGGGCACATTTTTGGTGTATTTCCTTAAATCAATAGTTGAGTAGTTCTTCTACACTGTGAACATTGAATATGCAAGAACAAACAGCAGTTGTAGTTTTCAATCATAACAGTTTTCAAATTTCCGTCATATTCTTTAATCGATTCCCAATTGTAATAAATGCCAAGATTGCTAGATACAGACTCATAACGTTATACATAGATTATATCTTCTTCTTCGTTTACAATTGACCAATCAACCTTATTTTCAATTTCTTGGGATCGGAAAAATTGTAATTCTAAATATGAATGCCATCTTAGAAGTTCGTTCCATTCCTTCATATCTAACACCACATCAACGCTTTGATTACAGTTGCTAAATCCCATACTCACTACTACTGCAAGGTTGAGGTGTGTACTGTTTCCAATTTCCATACGTTATGCATGATAAGTATCATTCGATAGTTTATAATAAACACAATCGATTGAGTATTCATTAGCTGCTTGTTTATATACTTCCGGTAAATCATCATTAGGTTGAAATGATGTCCAATCAGTGTTAGAAGAATAACCTTCATCTTGTTTCTCTTAATTTTTATTTTTACTACTACTACCATCACTATTTTGACAGCACCAACAACACAATGTCGAATTATTATTCATATTGTTACCGCAACTATGTGGGGTATACATATATAACAGCGAAGTTCTGAGTTTGGATCGTTCTAGGAATGATTTTATTGCTGCTTGCATTATAATTAGATGACGACTTTACTTGCTGACTACGACTAAACACTATTTAAGAAATGATTCTAGTTAAATCATGCGTAATTTACATATGCTGATGTTTCTACATTTACTGCTATTCTTTATAATAAGAAAACTTTTTGCGGGAATTATAAAAACTAACAAGCTGCTAAGGTCTATTGTAGCAGCTTTTTTTTAAGTTATTTAACTATTTCAGTGTGAATAGAGAAAAAGGTTTCTTGTAGGTTGTCGATAATAACTTGACCTATATTTCAAATTCTGGAGGGTCATATACAGGACAATCTTTTAGAGTTAGGGCCCACTTTTGTTTTTACTTACACATACACATACAAGTTTGGGTTATAACAATGTAAACTTTCACCATTATTACACATAATAAATTACTTATCTTTTTTGTTTTTTTTTTTTGATGGTGTATTTTTATATTATACAATCTACAGTTGTCTTAGTCAGTAGTAGTATCTATTAAAATTGTTAAAGATGTTAAAATAATTTTAGGAAAGTTGAAAAATTAAAACATAAACATCAGCTTGCTATTAATATAACAGCCTTCGACCGTTAGAGGGTGTTCTGAT
>JARFJB010002173.1:1390000-1434545 GCA_036346205.1 Vesta saturnalis | reverse complement strand
TAGATCCACTGCTTCACGGCTTCCACAAGGATGAAAACTCGAGATGCCTCCTACCCACAACCATGCCAGAGAATATTCCAGTTGCACCGCCGGAAATTCTGAAATTGGTTAATTGCTCTTGTCAAAGTGTATTGCCATGCAACAGCAATCGATGTAGCTGCAAGAGTTCCAGCCTATCGTGCACCATGTTTTGTTCATGCACAAATACTTCCTGTTCCAATGATTTGACACGGTTTGATGAAGTAGAAGTGGAACGGGATGAAGACTCTGTCGACGAACCAATTGCAGACTGAGCTCTGTAGTTTTAATTCATAAATGTTTTCTTTTCATACCAATGGAAAATTACCATATTATACTTGTCATTAATATTACACAAATTACATTGTTTAGGCTTGAAAAGTAAATTTTTTGATTTTCATCTCCTAATACTATTTTCAATGGTTTTTTTTAACTCAGCATCACAAAAAACATATGATTTGAAACCAATATATGATAAATATCATTGATAAGTCCGTTATCAAACAAATCTAATCATTTTTCATAAAATACAAGGGCGCTCAAATGAAAAAATTAAAAAAATTACAATCGACCAATTATTCCTACAGAGACGGAAGGGCATGTTGAATATGTTGAGTTGCCCAAAGGTGACAGATTGTCATCATGCATTTTCTTAAAGCTTAACATGTCCTAATACTTATCCAGAAATAAAAAAAAAATAATACAACATTTTTAGGTTTTGGTTTAGGCAACTGGACTATAATGGTCGCCGGTTTATTGCAATGTCTATTACTATACTAGACTAGGATCACCGTAATAGCTCTATAAAGAATGTCGGAATCTTGTTAACGAACTCAAACTAATTCGTAAACTACATGAAATACTCAAATATTTTTAACCGTTCACAAGCTGTCGTAGTCAGTTTATCATTAGTCAATTGAAATTGGTGGCTGATAATGAACGTTTTAAGTCTGGTCGGGACAATATTGTATTTTGGGTCTAAATCACATATTAGCAGAATAATAAATCCCATTTACTACAGTGGCTGAGGGTGGTTGTGCAAGGATAGTTATGTATAAAGGGTTACCCTGCGGAATATTTTAATATACTATCAGGACATAAAAAAAATTGGGTAGACATCTGGGGTCCATGCCGGATTTCAGAAAATGACGTCATAAATTATGCGTATTACCGGTCCATGGATATAGTAGGCTTTTCCAAAAGTTGTGCTAAACCATTGCAATATGGATATCTAATGAAAGCTACTGATTAGGAGAACATGTTTTTAGCATCAAAAAGTTAATTTTGTTGCGGCCCTTAAATAATATATTGATCTTTATTCCCCAAAGTCAGGATACTACGCCAATGCTTGGTGCCTCTCCCCCGCCACGGAACCCTCGTCCAATCACGTTGTATCAACGACAAGAGTTAATTGTTCTGTGCGAGTGAGTTTTCCTGTATACGAAATGATAAGTTGTTGTTCGGGAGCTAAAAGAAATCACGTTGTAAGTTGTAAGTTTCATTCTCGCTGTTTTACCAAAGTTTAAGATAGTTTATAAGATGTAAGATGTTCAATTAAAAGAATATATCTCAATAAGAAAACTCTAATCCTGTGCCAACTTGCATTTATTGAACTACACGAACTAAACATAAATAATCCATAGTCCTACCCTCTAAGTAAGAACAAATTTGTTTTGTAATTAATGGAGGGGGGTTCTTGTAAACACAAAAATAAACATGAATACTTTAATGCAGTAACTACTTGTATACTTCACCTGCCAAATACAACATGACCAATTTTTTTCTTTCTTTTTTTAGCTAAACGGACTGTATGTGGAGAAAGTCATGGAATACGGAAGTGAAGTGGTGTGTTGAAAAAACTAAATCGAGTACATAATGGAAGGAGTACCATTAGTAAGAAATAGACAAATTGAAAAAGTAGATGAACTAAAGTGCATAGTTTGCCAACAAGATAAAGGTAACCTCGAAACATCGACTACAGAAAATGGAAGAAAACGAATTTTGGAGGCACCAGAATCCCGAAGAGATGAAGTCTTTGAACGATTACAAGCAGTAGACCAGAGTGCATTCGTTTATCACGTGGATAATACTTGCTACAAGCGGTATACATTACGTAAGTCAGTGGAACAGGTAAAGAAGAAGCAAGAGGAAGCAGATGATGGCAATGATATTGAAACGGCCATTGCAATTTCCACAAGAATCGGAACACGGTCATCTGCTGTGCCACGTAATCGTCCAGCCATTAATGTAAATGTACATCGCCATTGCAGTTGCATTATATGCTCTCATCAAAAACATAGTTCCATTTATACAAAGTACAGAATATCTGAATGTGAAAGAGCCACAAAATTCTTGAAGGCTGCAGTGTTTTTTCAAGACGAAGTGTACTTGCGTATTTGTGATTTAGAAGATACCTCCAGTGTGTTTGGTGCCGATCTCTATTATCATTCCAATTGCATGTCAGCGTATCTTCTGAAATACGATAGGGCTATTACAGGAAGTTCTCATACCAAACCGCCATCAAATAAGAGATTTGTGTTCTGTGAAATTATGAAACAGATTGAACCTGGCCTCAAAAGAGGGGAAGGATTCCCACTCAGTGCTATCAGGGATAAGGCTAATGAACTGGTCACTTCGGCACAGTTCACAAATAAGGAAATAAAAATATTATTGATGGAACATTATGAAGACGGATTACGGGTTGCTGTAGCAAAGGAAGCCAACAAGTCAGCAATGGCGTTTCTAGATGTTCCTGTGGAAGATGTTGCTGATACTGTCCGCTCTTTTGACGCTATTAAATCTGCTGCTAGTTCAATTAGAGAAGAATTATTGAAGATGAATTTCAATTTGCAAGACAATTTTTGTGATGCCAAAGATTGTGAAAAGTCATGGAAAGATATTGCTATTCCAGAACCAGTTCTGTCATTTCCCTCTGAATTATTCAAGTTTGAATCTAAGTGTTTCAATGAAGTCTGCAACGACGAAGATGAAAATGATGGAAAACATGTTTCAGATTCAAAAAGATTGAAAATGCTGTCTTTGGTACAGATAATGTATTACATGTTGCATAAGGGCAGAAAAAGAACCCCATTGCATGTGATGACTGGATTAACAGTGCATGAAATTTGTAGGAGTAGCACATCGTCAAGAGTTTAAACCATTTTGGCTTAAGCATTAGCTACGATGAAATATTGAGACATCACAATGACTTGGCCTCATTTGTTGTTGAAACCAGTCAAGGTAATGTGCCATTGCCAAATCACTATGATCCAGCGGTATTCACAATGGTAGCTTTTGGTAACTTCGACCATAACGAAGCTACCTTGTCTGGAATAGGTGGATGCGACGATACCGTATCGGTGCTATTCCAAGATAAAGGAAATGGACATAATAGCAAGCCACTAATATCTGAAACTAATGTTACACACGGAGGTAAAACTTTCAAATCGGAATTGCCCTGTCAGGAATTAAGAAAATTCTGTAAGCCAACCAAAAAACCAAATCTACCAGACAGTTACAAAGTTAAAAAAATGCTGAGCTTGTAACAGCAGAAGATTACAAGGTTATGCAGAGGAAGGACTTGGTTTGGTCTTTCAGTCGAGTTGGTATGACCGCACACAATACAGTTCCTACAGCAGATCCTTAAAACATTCCCTCCTGGAGTGCATTCAACTCAATTGTTACCGAAGAAACAATACCAGAGGGTGCAGTTGGATTTCTACCAGTGCTTCCTTATCCAGTCACGGAATATGATACTGTTTACACAGCCATGAAGAATTTTCAAAATGTACGTTCTCAACTAAGTCAAGCCAAGCTATCAAATGTATGTGATGAAGGTGTGTTTCACATTGCTCGTGAAATTCCACTAATTCGACCAGAAGAGTTCCAGGATCTTGTGCTAATGATGGGCTCATTTCACATGATAAAAATCTTCCTTGGCTGCATGGGCAAATACCTTAGAGGAAGTGGCGCCGAGACTGTGTTAACAGAGACAGGTGTATTTGGAGTAAATGTAGTAGAATCGGTATTGAAAGGTTCAAACTATAACCGATCAGTCAAAGGAATGTTTCTTCTATGAGAAGCAATGGAAAGATTAAAACTGATCGAATTTTTCAAGGAATTTGAGCATGGGTTATATCAAGAACTATTTCAAGAAATATGTAACTTGCAGAAAATGGTTTCTTGTAAGAATAAAATTAGATGTCAGCAGCAAATTTCAGAAAAGATCGATGGTTTTGAAAACGACTTATCTAAATTTATGGAGACACGACGAAACAATTCTGAAACTTGCATCTACTGGGACAACTTTTTGCTAATGCTTACGTATTTGAAAGATTTATTGAGATCGGACAGAGAAGGCAACTGGCTCTTGTTTCTACATACTGTGAAGCGTGTTATGCCATTATTTCTTGTATTTGACTGCTCAAATTATGCTCGGTGGTGTTCAATTTTCTTAGAAGATATGATTAAATTACCGCAAACAGCTCCTGATATATATGACAAATTCCTGAAAGGAGTATTTGTTATAAAACGATCTCAGAAGTGTTTTAGTGCAGTGGGGGTAGATATGGCTCTTGAGCAAACGATTAATAGATCTAAGAAAAGTTCTTCCGGAATAATTGGTAATACAAAGAAATAAATGTTTGTTGCTCAGTGGGATATTCTGTACCATGAGCTGTTGGCAATAAGCAATGTATATAGAGATATTAGTGGAATTAACACAAGCAATAGTGAATTGAGCTTACACCATGAGTTCAACAATTCAGAGACACAAAAGAATGAAGACAGTGTTCGCGCCATGGTTGCGTATGTAGCGTCATATGCTAATCCATTTATGATGCAGGACACAGAAGGTGGCAAAACCCTGCACAACATATTAACTAGGGAAAGTGTTCCTTCAGAAGTAGCTGTAAAGCTTCTACAATTCCAAAATATCGGTGCTGAACTTTACACTTCTTTCCGTAATAAAAGATTCATTAATAAAAGCAGTACAATCTGGGATGTCATTCATAGATAAAATCTTCCAACATTCCAGCAACGCAACATACGAACATCAACAGCTATTGGTAAAAAAAAAGACAACGAAAGATGGTAATGAAGGAGCAAAACTCTTGATCTTGCACGTGAACGGAATTATAACATGAAGACTCTTTTTCGTATAACATTGTTCTTTCAAATAACTATTTGTTTGAAAATGATGGGAATATCACCAAAGCTATTAAAAGCAACTTGATGACAGAACTTGAAAAAACTCTACAACCCAGTGATTATGTTACACAAGATAAATGGGATCAGCTCCAAACTGCATGTCTTGTCGATGTTATGGCAAATATAAGGGTATTGAAATGAAGAAACACGAAAACTATGGTTCATTCGGTGATGGCTTCCTAAATATGATTCGTAGCAGGGCTTGCAGTGCTACAAGGATGGATTTTATCTTCGATACGTATGTTGCAGGATCTGTGAAAGATGCTGAAAGACTTCGTCGTACAAAAACAACACCGATAGACATCCAGTCCATAGCAGCTAATGTTCCTCTGCCCAAAAACCTAAACACATTCTGGCCTTCAAGTAGTAACAAGACAAAGTCACAGGTTTTTTTGAAAGAACGCATCATCTCTGAAGCAAATACAAAGTTCGGTCATGCTACAGTTGTAATGAGTGGTACAGGCGGTGATGCTCCCACTCCTGCAGTTAGTTTCCAGAACAGCATAGTACAACTTCCTGAGCTATGTTATGACATGGAAGAAGCTGATTTACGCATCATATGGGGTATGATGCGTAAATCAGCTTGCATGCTGCAAGAGCAGGTTATAGAAGAATTGTTGTGCTGTCTTCGGACACAGACGTTTGGTTCTCCTAATTTATTACTGGAATGTTTTAAATGAACAAGGACTGGAGGAAGTTTGGATTCGGGCAGGTGTTGGTAATTCAGTTCGGCACATTCCTGTGCACACTTTGTGTGCAAAATTAGGCTCTGATGTTTACCGCATTCTGCCATCTGTGCATTCTATAAGCGGTTGCGACAACACAAGTAAAGTTGGTACCAAATCTGCTGCACTAAAAGCAAATCCCGTGATGTATCTTACCGGGTTTGGAAGGAGTACAAATTATGGAGAAGAATGTTCAGGAAATGCTGAATCGTACATTGTTCAACTATTTAAGAAGGATTATCAGTTCAAAACTTTAGATGAACTACGATATTGGCTATATCATCACAGTAAAGCTACTTCCTTGAAAGATCTTCCTCCAACAAGTAGAGAAATCACCAGTCACATCCGAAGAGCATTCTACATAACCCATATGTATACAACATGCCTGGAGAGACCTAGCAAACTGGATCCCCTTCAATATGGATATGAGTACTCTCTAGATGGACTACTACTTCCTTCTAATGATAGAAAAATTCTACCAGACTACTAGGCTGCAAATGCAAGAAGTGCGCAAGACAAAGTTGTGAATGCAAACGTAATGCAATTCCATGTCAAGCTGTTTTACCTGAGAACATAGACTGCCAAAACACTCATATCGACTGATAGTAAAAAGTTATGGTAATTTTTTGGTAGGCTACTGTTTCTAACTAAAAGAAGTTCGTGAATTACCCTGTTGATTTATTAAGTTAAATAACTGTAATTACGTACATTTGCTCAATAAGATTGTAAGAATTTGTTAGTTACTATATTATATCCATTTATGAAAATATATCGTCATATCCCAAGAACTTCTGTTTTATTTCTGTAGGTTCATCATTAATGATGAAGAAACATAATTGTTATGCATTTCAATGAACTGGAAGTATAACTATAATGACGTCATATAAATAGAAATTAATTTTTTGATGCTAAAAACATGTTCTTCTAATCAGTAGCTTTTATTAGATACCCATATTGCAATGGTTTAGCACAATTTTTGGAAGAGCTTATTATTTCCATGGACCGGTAATACGCATAACTTATGACGTCATTTTCTGAAATCCGGCCAGGACCCCAGATGTCTACCCAATTTTTCTTTTATGTCCTGATAGTATATTAAAATATTCCGCAGGGTAACCCTCTATACACAACTATCCTTACACAACCACCCTCAGGCACAGGAGTAATTCGCAATAATGTCTTCAAGAAAAGCTCTCGAGACATATCAATTTCTACTTTCTACTTTTGTGCAAGATTGGCAGCTTGAATGAAGGCGTACTTACTGACCATGTAATATACTGAATCATCGTAATACTAATGCCAGTAAAACATAAATTGCATTTTGATAAAAGTGATAAGAACCAAGCGCTTTAAGATCGATGGAAAATTTACATATTTTCCGTGACTATACAAAAGTAAGCGAAATGGAAAGAAAATATAATCAAGGCCGCTTCTTTTCTGTAAGAATTTATATGGGAATCTTAATATAAATATTGATCGAGTAAAACTACAATGACGCCATAAAAAAGAACAAAGAAACAAAGTGTTATAACTAACAACTAAAATAAACACTACTTAATTAAAATTATTAAAACACTGACTTCGTGAAATGAGATAGCGATCAGAACAATTATTATGGGTATAAGTTACCCTAATTATTATGTTCGTCCAATTAAACATGAATTATTACGGTTTAATCAAGCTTAGCCAATTACAGAAAATCGTAATACATACCTTTTAGTTGTTGTTCAAACACGTTGTCACAACTTGCTGATATTATTTATAAGTTTGACAAAATTTTAATCAGTATTTGCGATCACTTTACCCAAAAAAGGCGTAAAATTTTAGAACATTATTGTAACGGTACATAGAAAATTGTACTTGTATGAAGTGTTTACACAAAACGTTTTCAAAGTTTTCAGTTTATTACCTCTACAGGTATTACGGTATAACTAACGACTTCCTTAGTCACGAAAAGCCTTTATTATGCTAAAAAGCTTTTGTTACCAAATAATATGCGGTATTGATTGTGGCTGGTTAAATCACACGTTAAAGAAATTAATTCAATTAATAATTTATGAGTATGAATGTTACACTTGTACATTATATTTTTGTTTTTTTCATATCTTAGATTCCAATAATAATTTGCATACAACACGTATACAAAAATAGCTATTATGCTGATTATCAGCAGACTGCTGCATTTTATAAAGTAAAATCAGCTGAAATAAAGAAGGAAATGAAAAATACACTTTACTGTAATTTAGGTCAATTACAGCAACAAGTTGGTACGACTTCATTTATAGCCTATCATAAAAAAATAATGATGAGTGTCACGCATGACTCTATTCTAGGACATGTTTTATTTTATTGTTTGCGACAGTTATATTCTTTGAATAATCTAGCTTGATTTATTGGTTCTTCACTTTACATAAGTAAAACGAGCAAATAAAATAATGGAAATTCACACTCCTGTAATGCAATATCTGATTGAAACAGTAAGATAACGAATACGTTATACACACAGAAAACTGTATGTAATTAGAGCAATAGTGGAAGGATGCACTTTTTTTAACCGTCTGGTCAAATTTGCACGAACTTGATTACAATACCTAACACGAATTAAAACTGCAACAATTTATTTATTACAAATTTCATACCATCCGCCCACGCACAGATTTCAATATCTAGCTAAACCCAAAAAAGCCTTCAGTAAAAATGAGACAATCAGGGACCCATTTTGGATCTGTGAATATCGGATTACGCTTATATTCATACAGCTAATGAGGATATAGGCCTTTCTCGTTCTTACACAAGACATTTTGCCACGTGTCTAACCATCATATGGCATAAAAAGAATGAGTGGGCTCGACTAAACTCAGGCGTATGGTCGGAAGACCGCAGAGCACTCGGATGCGTGGTTGTTTTGGAGGTGTAGCTTAAAATGATAGCAGTCTGGTTAGATAGGAACCGGTCTTACCAGAAAAAAAAGGAAAGAAATAGGAATGAAAGGAGGAAGTGGAAATGAGTGGACAATTCCCCGAAAAGTAATTTTTATTGTTGGTATCTGGACAAAGAATAAAATAATATATATATATATATATATATATATATATATATATATATATATATATATATATATATATATAGAGCTTGTGCCGACAATTATAATTTAAATTTGAATTAAAATAAAATAAAGTAAAATTATTATATGCTTCCGGCTTGTAGATCTTACTATTCGTATTCAGAATTGGCTGATTTAACACATAATCCCATTGGGATGTTTAGTAAGAAAAAAAAAAAAGAATTTAATTAAGGAACATACTTGCCTTATGCTTCACACTGTATACAGTAAATAGGAAAGCTTGTTCGGTCCACAGTAAATAACTACAACAATAAACAAAGTAGGCAAGAAATTTATAGGAAGTAAATTGGCCCGAACAACCTTGTCCACAAGAAAATTAATGTACCGGGTGGCCAATTAAGAACGGCCGTCGGCCATATCTCAGGAATGGATTATAGCACAGGTTCGGGAAAAAAAGTTTATAACAAAAGTGGCCTCGAGAAACTCCAGGAAATTATATTCTGAATTGTAGTTCCACCGCTAGAGGGCGTATTTGAAAGTTATAATTTTTCAAAATTTACTCACTTAAGGGGCATATTAAATGTTATAATCAGAGTGTTCAACAAATTCTGCATATTCTTTATTCGATAAGTTTTAGTCTATCTCTTCAAATAAGGGGTGGGGGAGAGTGGGAACCTTATTACGAAAAAACGTCTTCAATTCAGGTTCTGCTTGACCGATTTTAATAAACTTGATGTTGTTTGAAAGAGCTTCGTTAAACAATAGAAAATTTGTAAATTTGAAGCAATCTGATTAATAACATAAATACTAGAGGGCGCTGTTTAATATTTTTTTAATATTGTGTTTTCTCTTTACAATTTTAAATGGAAGCATAAAAATTTAAGTAGGTCTTTAAAAAGTAGACTAAATTAGTAATAAAACAGTGAAAACCGCAAGTAGATATCTTTTTTCTATTCTGAGATATCGTAAGAAACTGGTAAATGGCGGAAATTGTTCTTCCAACGTCTAGTAGGCTAGTTCGCGTTAACGGAAATTATTAAATTTAGCCTGGTTGAAAAGATCTTACATTGGTCTGAAGTAATTTAAACTGTTATCATACTAATGTTATGGTTGCCGCTAGATTACCCAAATGTAATGCTGTCGCTACTAACAATGAGAACAAATTATCAAATAATACTGTCATAAATCTAACATTATTTTAATTATATAAGAATGTTATATTTGTTTTCAAGCGATGTGTTAGTAAATCAAAAGCATAAAATATCAATAAAAACCGATATTTGCCCAGCAACAACAAATACAGTTTAAAATATGAATTACGATTTACTGATGACAACAAAATTAGTAAAGAGGGCCATGTAAGATATAAAATAAATTCCCTGTTGAAAACAAGCAAGCTATGATTTTCACGCATATGTCAAGAATTATTCATCGTGTTGCATTTAATAGACCTTTATCTTTTCGTACCAAAATGATTCTTACAAATGAAGAAGCATTTGATATGTTGACAGTTTATTTTGAATGTATGAAAAATGCAACCGTTGCTGCTAAAGTGTATGCACTGCAGTACCCAAACAGACGGCATCACAGCAGAAGAGTTTTTCTCCGACTCGCACACCGTGTGCGTACTACTGGAAATGTAAATCTTCCTGTGTACCGAAGACAGCGCAGAGGTAGAACAGAGGAAAATGTTACTGATGTTTTAGCTTATGTAAATGTTAACCCTCATTCAAGCACCAGATCTATAGCTAGAGACTTGGGTATATGTCGAACCACCGTGCAAAATATTTTAAGAGAACACAGGTGATTACTTATTTATTAATGCATGTTTTATTCGGTATTATAATGATAAAAATGTTTTAATTTTTTTCGTTTGGCGTTATTTGTTTCACATTTTTATCATACCGAAAATGTCATTACATCAAAGTTAACTTGTGACAACATGACTAATGTATTTGCCGCCATGTCCAGTTTCAATAAAACACCAAATTATTTAATGAAATTATCTTATGCTATGTGAATAGATTACAACATGATAATTAAGTGAGGCAAAGTTAAGTAAAAAGGTACCAATAATAAAAAATAATGAGAGGCCGGGCGAAACAAATTCGTAATAACATTACGAGAGTTAATGCATTTAAAGTCCTTTTGCGTTTACTAACAACGAAGGTCTTCAAAGTGTCTTATTGATCTAATTACTTTATAATATATATTATTTTAGATTGAACCTATATTACATGGTCCTACATAGTTTGAATGCTCAAGATTTCAATACCAGGTTGGATTTTTGCAACTGGCTCTCAAATATGATACACGACGATCCTGAAATACTTTCACGAATTATGTGGACAGATGAGGCTACTTTTCATAGTGATGGTAGTGTATATCCACATAATATGCACTACTGGTCTGAAACGAATCCCCACTTGATGCAGGAGGTCCAACATCAGGATCGTTGGTCTGTACATGTGTGGTTCGGGATTCTGGGTGTAGAAATAATTGGGCCTTTTTTTTAATGAGACTGCTAATGGAGAAAGGTATTTAGATTTTTTAAGCAACGAATTGTCACTTCTTATAGAAGACGTACCCTTGGCCATTCGTCGTGACACGTTCTTGCAACATGATGGGTGCCCGGCACATTATTCTAGAGATGTTCGGAATTTCTTAGATCAATCGTACCCTGAAAGGTGGATAGGACGTGGAAGTTTATTTATTTGGCCACCAAGGTCTCCAGATCTAACTTGTTTAGATTTTTATTTGTGGGGGCGAATAAAAGATCTCGCTTATGCCGATAGACCCACAACAAGAGCTGACATGATTGAAAGAATACGACAGACAATACGAAGTATTTCAAGGGCAGAAATTGACACCCGCCAGCGATTGATTTCATACTAAATAATGATGGACGACATTACGAACATCTAGGACGACACTAATTACGTAAATATTTATTTAAGGTTTTAATTATTAGATTTATCACATTATTATATTATAATTTGTTCTCATAGTTAGTAGCGACAGCATTACATTTAGGTAATCTAGCGGCAACCATAGCATTAGTATGATAACAGTTTAAATTACTGCAGATCAATGTAAGATCTTTTCGTCCAGGATAAATTTAATAATTTCCGTTAACCTGAACTAGCCTACTAAACGTTGGAAGAAGAATTCCCGCTATTTACCTGTTTCTTACGATATCTCAGGATAGGAAAAAGATATCGACTTGCAGTTTTCACTGTTTTATTACTTATTTAGTCTACTTTTTAAAGACAACCAATATTAAAAAAATATTAAACAGCGCCCTCTAGCATTTATGTTATTAATCAGATTGCTTCAAATTTACAAATTTTCTATTGTTTAATAAAAGCTCTTTCAAACAGCATCAAGTTTATTAAAATCGGTCAAGCAGAACCTGAATTAAAGGCGTTTCTTCGTAACAAGGTTACCACTCCCTCCCCCCCTTATTTGAAGAGATAGACTAAAACTTATCGAATAAAGAATATGCAGAATTTGTCGAGGAATCTGATTATAATATTTAATATGCCCCTTAATTAAGTAAATTTTGAAAAATTTTGCTTTTTAAAATTTTAACTGTCAAATGCGCCCTCTAGCGGTGGACCTACAATTCTGAAAATAATTTTCAGGCGTTTCTCTAGGTCACCTTTGTTATAAAATTTTTTTTCCCGAACCTGTGCTATAATCCATTCCTGAGATATGGCCGACGGCCGTTCTTAATTGGCCACCCGGTACATTACTTTTCTTGTGGACAAGGTTGTTCGGACCAATTTACTTCCTATAAATTTCTTGACTACTTTGTTTATTATTGCAGTTATTTACTGTGGACCGAACAAGCTTTCCTATTTACTATATACAGTGTGATGCGTAAGGCAAGCGTGTTCCTTAATTACATTCTTTTTTTTTTTTCTTACTAAACATCCCAATGGGATTATGTGTTAAATCAGCCAATTCGGAATACGAATAGTAAGATCTTACAACGGCCGGAAGAGGGCATATAATAATTTTACTTTTATTTTTATTTAAATTGAGATAAGACCGACGGCCGTTCTTAGTTGGCCACCCGGTACATAACACATAATGATTATGAGATAAAAATTACAAATTCATATAAAATTAAATGTTTAATATTTGTAGTAGTTCACGGAATACAGATAATAGTTACACCCGGTATATTTAAATTAATGTAGGAGTTAAATTGTTGGTTGAATGTGGCCACAGAAGCTAGAATTAATTAGTCAAGATGGAAGCTAAAACTGTTTAGGTGTGGTCTATCCATTTTAATGATTCAATTAAAGTCTTAATTATGATTGAGTACCAAAATATTCAAAGCTGAATTAGTGAATATATATATATATATATATATATATATATATATATATATATATATATATATATATATACCGTTTTAGATGAAAGGAATTTTGTGAAACTGAACTACTGGAAGTACCATAAATATATAAATTTAAATAAGAGGTAACAATTTTCGATTATTTGATTACAAAGGTAATAATATCAGTCCATTTATTTTTATTGTAGAAATTCACTAAGAACCTCCTCGGTGTAATTGAAATTTGGAAACACAATCGTGTAACCAGGTGATAAAGAAAGAAAAAAATATCTAACCTTCATTGTTGAAACTATTACTTATTTGATCTTGCAAGTTTCGGGTACCATTCCAATGATCTAGCAGCCTTCACGTATATGGTCATGGGTGTCAGCAAGGATCTTATGCCTTCCAGCGGTAATCATATACTTTGGATGTAACGCAACAGTAAAACGTGAGCAGAAAACTTAAGAAGGAACGACGTTAGAAATGTATGTAGTACAGAGATGCTAAAATCAGGTAGTATGGAGATGCTAAAAGCAGGCAGCACGGAGATGCTAAAAGAAGGTAGTACGGAGATGCTAAAAGAAGGTAAATATAAGTACGATTTTTAAGTAATTATGACCGTTTATACCTCTTACAGGTGACAAACGAGCCGATAGAGAACATTCAACTTAATTTCGATTGAAGTGTTTTTATATGTGAAGAATTAGTATTCAATGCTTTTATATTCGAAAGCCTGAAAACAATTTTAATTACCATGAGGTTATCGAAACATGTGCCACTTACCGAAGATGTGGACTAATGAATAATTTCAATTATGTCCGCCTTTTAAAAACGTTAGTAATACTTGTACTTAATTAAGTATTACTTTAAGTGAGAATTTTGCAAAAAAAATGATGCTTCAACATCCAGAACCAGAAACGAAAAATTCTCTAGAAACTCAACATCCACCATCAATGGCGTTCTTAAAAGGAAGAAAGAAAAATTGACCAACACCTTAAAAATCAATTTTACAAACTTGAGAAAATTTTTATTTAAATCGTTGTTGTCAAAGTTAACATTTGTATAAAATATTTATTTATTATATGTATTTGTATTATTTGACCTTAAAAGATCCCAGGTTTCTATTTAACTGCTTTATATTAAATGATCCGAAATCTCAGAGATGTCGCTGAAGGGATTAAATTTGACTTATATTTGAACTAAGTAAAAGACGTGTACGAAAGTTACATACGTTAATTTAAGTGCAATTAGAGATGCGTAAAAATTTACGAAACAGTGAATTGGTAGCATTCAACCGAAGAGTAAATTGCTATTTTTAGTAAGTAAATTTGACAAAATAACTAACGTTATTAAAAAGAAACGTTTTCCAATTAAGCACGTATCAATTTATGCTAGAGGGTAAGAAGGAATCTAGCTTTCCTAACCGAGGGCGGTGAACTAAGAAGTACGATCTACGTTATAATCGTTCTGCCAAAAAGAGATACCAATAGTTAAGTCAAGTTGAACGCGGTACGGAAAACACCCACCTAAAAGCTTATTGCAGTGACTCTCTAAATGCTTCACTTATAATATTTTCACGTACTTACAAAAATGAATTACGTACAGCATTGAAAGGAAAGTGCTACTTATGTAACACATTTATAAATATGATTATTAGGCATTTACCTCTTGTTTCTTTTTAATAGAACTTGTACCTGCTCAATAATATACATTAGGGCGGGTCGAAAGAATAAATATTTTTTTTCCAAACGCTCTAGGGCAGAAAATTTGCCTACTGCTCTAAGAAAACAAATGACATATAAATCATTAAAATCGGTTAACATCTTCCGGCCGTGCATCACACTTGAAGTTTATGAAAAAGTTCCCAAATTCGAATACTTTAACAATTCTTTAAGCCTTTGTCGTCTAATAAAATTATGACACTCTAGTTTGAGATTAATTTCTGAATGTTTTCCGCTTGTGCAAAAGTGTGAAGAATGTTCAAAATTTCGAATTTTAATCTACCCTGAACTCAGCACGAGGAGGTGGTTGCACTTCGAGTTCCACCCACACCCTACCCAACCACTAACCATAATGTAAGGGGTGCTATTTACATAATATTCTCTACTATTTACAAATTATTTCCATAAAATTTACATAAATTTGTTTAGCTCACCTTAGTTTTTCGTCTGAAAACCTTCCACACATTTTAAGTCTGACTTTGTGGAGAATTGAGGCATACCTGACCGAGACTTCAGTGTTGCCCGAATAAACCAATCTCTAGTTACAAAGCCACATACTTTTCTGGAATCCTCTGTCACAAACTTCACAGTTCTCTCAACAGCCTGAGTATGACATGGAAGCTTTTGTATTTCTCCAACAGGCTTTGTGGCAGAATTTATTATTTCTCTGATGTCACCCACACTTAAGTTTCGCAGCATTGGGGGAGAATGCAAGCGACATGTGTTCCAATCGATCATTTCTGTTTAACTTTGGTGTTACAAAACTTTTAACTGTCTTCTTTTTTGGGACAGCATTCCTAGCTTTTAAAACTCCTCTGTGGCCAAGTTCACGAATATGCTCTCTTTCATCCACAAGCATTGCCAACAAAATATTTTATGAGTGTGCGAAGAAAGCATTGCGTTCTATTACGGGATCGACGATTTTCAGCAGTTGATCGGATAAATACCGTAATTTTTTGATACCTTGAAAGACGTATTTTGGCCCATCAGTAAAATACTTGCTTTTCTTTATCTCAAACCACAAAGGCATATATGATTTCAGAATGAAGACGGCTATGTCTTTTAAGTTGTTTGGTGGATCTGGTGTACTTATATAGAGCATAAGAACTTTGTTGGCCGCAGTAAGCCATCGGGAATGAGATAATGGACCAGGTTCACGTTTGGCTAAATCTTCTGGATAATTCCCTGAATCTATTGCTTTAGAAATATCCAACAAATATTGTTGATCTTTGCTTAGTATTTTTTTTTGTCAGGAATGAAAACATCAATGGGTTCATAAGCAACTCTAGGCAATTTTTCAAAGCCATGTAGCTGTTGCCCGATTGGCCGAGAAAAAGATTTAGGTTCTGCAGTCTGGCGATCGATATGTTAGAATAAGTGCCGAAAAGGTAGCTCATTAAAATGAAGGAGGCATATGCTCCACTGCAGATGACGTCCAAGAGGATGTTCAAGTCTTTAAATAACTCCATTTTTCCATACGGTGTTCGTAACAGTTCCATCACACCCTACCAGTTCCAGTGTTTCCAAATATACAGAATTTGTTTCCAAATAACTTATAATACTACGGGAAACGTCTGCTGCTGAACTTGATGAGGGAGAAACGTGCCCGAAATAGGCTGACCTAGGTTCCTGAACAAGAGAATAGTGCTCCTCTTTAATAATTCTGCGAAACTGCTTGGAATCCAATTTTTATACAACTAAACTGTCATCTTTTCGACCATCGAAGAAAAGACCCCAACTTTCCTAGGGAGGTGTGAGTTGACAAATCAAAGCCTTCCTAACGAGACGCTTGTCTCTTCTTGTTTTACTTTCGTCAACAACACAGGAAGGGTCAGTGTTGGTTACTATCCCAAAGTCTTCGGGAACACTTGATGCTATGATAGCCATTGCCCGCTCAGAAACTCCAAGACGATCGCTGTTTAGCGCTATTGCACCAAGTTGAACTCTCATTTGCCATTTCGGTTTTTTACTTGAGAGCTTGGCTTGAATTCATCATCTTTACGCTATTTGAGAATCGTCTTTACTGCTCACTACTCAGTACTCGCATAAGTTCGCGAGCTTTTCTCTCAGCTTTTAACTTCTTTGTAACAGTTGTGTTGATAGATCCAATTTTACCCATACTGTGATTTATTTGAAGATACATGAATCTCAATTCAAGTAGAGTAATCTTTTTTTCCTTTTCACGAGAACATGCAATAATATTGTCACATTTACAACGATTAGGTGGTTTTTTGCAAGTAAAATTCACTGTCATATTGCATTTGCAAGCAGCACAGTAGAAAAGTGATTTGGATCTAAGTTTAAAGTCTTCTAGCCTACTTTCAAACAAAGGCTTATCTTTATCGCCTTTGTAAGATTTCTTCATTTTGTTATAGGAATCATAATACTTATTTATGAGCGTCACGATCCGGCTGTGTGACAGTGAAGGAATAGACGCTTTGTCATACAAAGATTTGATTTGATTTGCCACACTAGAATCTACTAAAGAAAAACTGACACATATGTTGTTTGTCACAGGTGATAAATTGTACTGTTCCTCAAAACAACACCTGAGGACACATTCGTACGTTGGCAATTTGTTTTGTGAAAAACTTTGTGGTTCACCAAATATAGGACAGCAAAACTGTTGTCTGGAGTCGGATATCACATTCCTAGTAACTATTGTTTATGATTCAGCCATAATAATTTGGATAACACAACGCACTTCATAGAACACACTCACGACACATACGTCAAACACAGCTTACTACAACAACACAACAAAGACAAGCGTCTCAGACGACTGGTGACTGCTGACTAATTCACATTTCGCAAGAGGGGGCGACAGTGTGTTACGATTTGTCTAGGTGGAGGGGGGGGGTAAGCAGCCAAGGTCACTTGTATCGATTGTTACAATTTTGGTCTGACTGTGTTAGTTAGCTCACGTTTATTTTGTACAACAGACCCCATCATAGAGCGGCAGTGAAAATCCTCTACATTGTGTAATTTTACATGATTTCTATGACATTGCGCGAGCGGAAAACGATAAGTAATTTGATCTCAAACTATGTTTATAAGTGGCTTTTGCTATGCACTATCTTAAGAAAACTAGAGCGTCGTAATTTTATTAGAAGAAAAAGGCTTAAAAAATTGTTAAATTATTCGAATTTGGAAACTTTTTCATAAACCTCAAGTGTGATGCGCCACCGGAAGATGTTAACCGATTTTAATGATTTATATGCCATTTTTCTTCTTAGATCAGTAGGCAACTTTTCTGCGCTAGAGCGTTTCGCAAAAAAAAAATATTTTTTTCGACCCGCCCTGATATACATTGTTATGTAAGATATTTTTATGTGATACTTAACAGAATGAAATAATAGGAATGGTAATTAGCAACCACAGTCACTTTTACTTACAGGTTTTGGTCAACTTTGAGATGTCTTCCTTGATAGTAGGTCAGCCTAGTTCGTATTGGAGCTATTGATTTTGTGTCATTCGAAGAATTTTGATTTGTAGAGTCTGGATTCGGTTCAAATTGATTTTTGAAATGTTAGCCCATATCATACACATGGGGATGGTAATTAGCAACCACAGTCACTTTTAATTATCGGTTTTAGTCCACTTTGAGAAGTGTTCCTTGATGGCAGGTAGGCCTAGTTCGCAGTGGAGCTACTGATTTGTGGTAAACCAGGGAGTGTTGACTGTCATTCAAAGAATTTTGATTTGTAGAGTCTGGACTCGGTTTAAATTGGTTTTTGAAGTGTTAGCCCATATTATACACCCGTAAAGAACTAAAGGTCGTATACAAGATTTATACAGTAAAGTCGTACAGTCGATCCTCATGGAGGAGGTTCTGTTGATGAATGGATAACGTTGGATGAGCCGCGTGTGGCTCTCATTCAGTTTTTTCAGTATATATTTCCAATTTAGCCCAGTAATGAGGTAGATACCAAGTTATTATACGGGCTCGTCTTTAGCGTTCCACTGAATGGGGTGGTCATTGATAGAGATGGGTTTTTAATTTTTCGAAGGGAAAATGTTTTCGTGACACACTTAGAATGATTAATTGATAGGTTCCTTTGTTTGAACCATCTACTTAGGATATAGGTAGCAACTTGAAGTTCAGCGATAGCTAGTTCTAAATCTTCATTTTTAGTTAGCACAACCGTGTAGTCTGAAAAACAGCAAAGTTTGTGTTGTGAACGGGAATGTCATACATGTAGATATTAAATAGGACGGGATCCAGTGTGCTCCTTTGAGGGACACCTGCGTGTATGGTTCTGGTAGTCGATAAGCGTGTGTGTATTTTGACGGCGAAAGTGCGATTTTTGAGGAACGAAAACAATAAGGACATGACATACGCGGGTAACTGAAGATGTGCTATTTTATATTTTAGGGCTTCTGTCCACACACAGTCAAAAGCTTGTTCTAAATCTAGGAACAAGGTGGTAACGTATTGTTGATGGCAAGTAGAGTGGACTTCTTTGAAGCCAGACTGAAAGGTGGAAAAAATATTCATTTTAGTTATTTAATCGTTAAGTCAGAGAAGAATGACCTTCTCAAAGAGCTTCGGGATTGTTGTTAGCAAACTGATGGGTCGATAGCTATTGATTTCCTTCTTGGCTTTTCCTGGCTTGGGAAACATTAGAATAATGGCATGTTTGCAAACGTTCAGAAAGTAGCCAGTTCTTAGGAAGGCATTAAAGGTCTTGCTAGGTGTGCTATAGATTTGTTTGGCAGGATTTTGAGTATGAGATTAGGTGTTTTGTCGTATCCGGGCGATTTATTTGTCGGGAGAATTTTTATTATAGAAGCAAGTTCTCTGGGCGATGTTGGTTTGAAATTGGATTCCGTATTTGGTTGATGTGTTTCTACATAGTTTATTAAGATATTTTTGAAAACTGGGTCTACGTGATTTGCAGAAGTAAACATTTTTTTTTTCAAATGGCTTCGCATCTGAGAAGTATGTTTCAGTTCCTTAAAAGATTGAGGGTATCTCACTTGGTTGGCCCAGAATACGTTTGATTGTCTTCCACATGCCTGGGTCGCTTAGTTCGAGGTTGCTAATGTGCTTTTGGTATGTCTCAATTCGGTAGGCGTCAAGCTCCTTTTTAATACGATGCCACAAATTGTTCAGAATGTTTTTGGTTGTGGGATACCTTGTTCTCTGCCATTCTCTTTGCAATGTGCTTTTTTGTGTAATTAGGTTCACTATATGCTTGGGTGAGAAATTGCCGATATTTACTTTGCATTTATACGTAGTTATGATGGCCTTGTTTGCATTGTCCGAAATGATTGTGGTCATGCGCATGATCACTTGATCGATTTGGTTTGAGGTTAGAAGGTCGTTGGCATATTAAAGTTGTTGGTCGAGTGTGGTACGAAAGCTGTCCCAATTTACTGGTCCATTTATTGGTCTCGGTTCCGGAATATGTCTTGCTGGCGACAGTATAAACGAGATTATAACGACTAAGTGGTCTGAATCCATTTCAGTAAGCACTTGTTGAAAGAATTGTTTGTTTGAACTTCTTATAGGCGACTATGTCCAGTATGTCTGGGTCGTGGTCGCTTCTATAGGGTAGAACGTAGGTTAATCGGAGGCTTCCATTTGGAAAGCGTGAGTAGACGCTAGACAAAAAGTTTTTTTCCAGCTGGTTTTGTTGTTCTACATCCCCATATCGTATTTTTAGAGTTCATGTCTCGTATAAGAAGTGTGGGTTAATTGGTATTGAACATAGTGGAGATATCTTTTTCGAGAAATTGTTTCTTTGGTTGTCTATATACACATACCACAGTTAGCGTAGTACCATTGTTAAGTTTCGGTGTGGCTCCAACAGTCTCCAGGTATTAAGTGTCTTGACATTTATGATGAATTATATTGCATTTTGAGATGATACTTAAATAAAGTTAGTTGTTTTATGATGCCATTAGCATTACAGTTAAGTAGTTTTGATTGAACGAGGGTTTTAGTTCTGTCATCCATTAAGACGAGGAAGAAGGAGATTTGATTATATGAATTGATTGGTTTGTTCAATGAGAGGCAGGAGGAAGTTTAAGAGTGATGAGAGAATAGTTTTGATTATGAAGGAGGTTTCGGGTGGTGGAGAGTTATTTTTCGGTAACCAAGATGAGTTGGGTGAAGGTACGTTGATTGTATTGTTTGAGAGAAGTGCGAAGTTTCGTATATTTTTAGGATTATTGTCAGGTTCTCTTGTCGGAGTTGCGTTTTGAGGTCGTTTACCTTGGTGATTTATTGATTTATGGAAGTATTTGTATCCCCGGAAGTTAAGGCGGTGGTTACCTCCACAATGTATGAAAATTGAGGTATCACTTACAGGTTTATCACAGTTGGTGTACAAGTGATTTACTTGGCGTCTTAAACGTCGTGGTTGCAATTAGTGTTATTGGGAGGTTGATAGCTGCAAGCTCTTGTCCTATACCTTCTTCAGTCAGCGAAGGAGGGACGTTTTTTATAACTACAGATAGTGGTTTGTTGTTTTCACTTGATAAGGTGATTATCAGTGATAATGAGTTTATAACGCCTTTTCCTTAAAAGAAAGGGATTTTACTTTATGTTACTTTACTTTGCCTCAGACTAGCTCAATCGGATTTTAAAGTAATAAAAAGGGGCGGGGTTCGTTTAATTCTGATGGGGTTGATCACAGTACACACTCAATTATAGTCACACAAGGGTTTTACATTTTTATTAACCTATTCCTTTTTACACTCTGACAATTTCACGCTTAACCTACGAAAAGCAATTTTACAGCACTGAATAACTATGTAGAATAATAAACAAAGTTTGAGAGAGGCGCCTGATCTAGGTTTTGATCTGGACTCGAGTCCTCTGGTTACTTGATCCTGGTACGTTTCTGTGGAAATAGAATTAATACTGCTTTTCAATTAACCTCTTCGGGACTGGTATTTTTTATATACAAAAAAAATTCTAACTACAATGTTTTTTTTTAATTATTTAAATGTTTTAGTGCTGGCCCTCTAAACAGTACCGGCCCGAGTGTATACATACAGTTACTCTAACAGTATCCCATTGTTGCGTTACCCGACAATGGGGCCCTGCTCGCTCGAATGAGAAAATCGATACTTATGTTTTATGCGCATGCGATTTTTACATTCGAATGGAATTAATGATGTTAGTCTGCTTTTATACAGAATAAATGCAATTTTCTAATTCTAATTTTTATGAAATGGACTTTCATAAAATGCAAGTGTTACGGTTTATTATTTACAAACGAAGATTTAAAGAAACTAACTAATTTGTATAGGGTTTTCTTAGCTAATTATTTATATACAGGATAATATTAATTATGATACATTCAAATCTAGTCTAATTAGATTTAGTAATTAGCGGAAATTGTATTAAAACCAGAAACGGTGGTGTTTGCGAGTTATTAAACTCTTTGGAATGAAATTAATACTTTCGTATTACATTCTGGGTGAGGCGATGGGCACGCTTAGTAACTCCTTGCGCTTCTGGGTTCGATTGCGTCAAGAGTAGCTATCAGGGTAGGGCTAGGTTAGGGTTGTGTTTAATAATGACACTTATACGGTACTTAAACCTTCCGGAACAATTTAGTTTACGGATTTTCAGGTACGGGCTAAACTATTTTGTTTTACAGGTACGGTATACTTACATGAGGGTTTCTCTCTCTAGTTTGGGTTATCGCGATAAGCGATCAGGGCGGATGCTGGTTCAGGATTTCGTTAGAGAAGTATACTTGGTGTCTCGTCGTGGGTGAGCGGGTATTAAAGCTAGTTACGGGACTTTTATTAAGAAGTGTTGTTAGAAAGCTAGCTAGAAGCGGTTTCTCACGTTTGGCAAGATTAAATATACAACTCCCGGACGTAAAAACGGAGAATCTTCATAGAACTGGGGGGATGACGATGTGATCTACAAGCGGCGTCTGGTAGCAACGCTTTCTACGAGTTTCTGACACTTCTGGTTTTTAATTATATTGCCTTGTGGGTGGTGTATTGGTGTTAGATAATGTAATATATGTTGGGTGTAGGATCATTTACAATAATCTGGGACTAACCCGTTATGCTAAGTAAATGAGACCTCCGGGGGTTGGTCGAATTAAGACTAAAACATTTCCTTCCAACGGAGTAAATAAAAGATGACTACGGGAGTTCTGCCCGGCGTGACGTCGTCCAATCAGCGTATTGTGTAATATTGTGCAATAAAAACTTGTGTGCCTTTAACCTCAGACTACATAGACCAGAGCCGGGTTATATGAAGATCATTTTCAGATGGCGTTGTCGGGGTATATTTACAAAAATGTACAACGGTAAAAGATGATTATGACATACGCAAAGATCGACAGGTCGGCGGAACAAAGTAACACGACTAAGCGCGGTAGACGCGCGGACCGGATTCTCCTTCTTCAGTGGCGCGTCGCGGTTTTTAATGCGGATTCGCTAAGATTGGTTTTAAATAAGGGGGTGGGGTTCTCACGTAGAAAAACTTTCAATGTTTTGGAAATTAACGTCGGAGGGGATACAACGTTCATTATTTGATGATTTCTGCAAAATTTGATTAAAACAAAATAATTAGCAAATAATTAATGAAGGAAAGGACGATGGCTGTTTACTAGTTGAGTGCCGTTGAAAAACAATCCTTGATAATGGATTTAATGTCATTTAAAAATTCCTTATGGTTAACCGGGCCGTGAACAAAGATAGACGGTATCTCTATTTGGGGTAAATCATTGACCTCTGCTGATTTTGAGGCAGACAGCTCGAGATGGTCAGGCAAGTAATATGTGTTTTTTGAAGTAGCGATTCGGGATTTCATTTATGGTTTGTTTGTAAATCGGTGATAGGTGGATAAAGGTGATCAGCGTTTCTTTTTTGAACGGACATGATAACACATGTAGGAAAATCAAAATCTAGATTTTAATTTTCCTTTTTATTTCCATACATTTTCCGACATTTGATCATTTCCCTTAAGGATTTGATCAAATCCCCAATTTACCGACAAAACCGGACAAATACGACATAAAGATTACTATACTGAATGATACTATAACATTTCACATTTCACTAATTTTACTATGTACAGGAGCTGTAATTGACGGAAGACGATAATGGGTAAGTTCCAGAATACTACGTCAAAAAACTTTCTGATCGTCAGTTATTAAAACGTAACTATGAGTAATTGGTTCACCTCTATGCCAAATGCGCAGATGTTAGGTCAACACAAATTAACCATTTGGGGAACGTTAAGAAAAAAATAAAAGGAAAACTACTAAATATCTTGTCAAAACCACAACTACTTCTTCATTATATCTGTACGACTCCAATGAAACCTTGCTACCCACCAAAAGATAACAAACAATTGTTACCTTTTTCTACTATGCGTTACGATAACGATATTGATTAACAGATTAGAAAACCCAATATGATACTTGCTTACAATAAAACAAGAAGAAGACCATATAGCTTTGACAAGTTGTGTCATTCATAGACAACAGCAAGAAAAATAAGTCGATGACCATTGCGCATATTTTATGGAATGCTTGGTCAAACAGGCATAAATTGTAAAGTTTTTCAGATTCTGAACTGAATATTGTCAAGCCAAAGAATAGAGCACCTTTTCTAAGAGACCTTGGTTTTTCTTTAGTAGGACTTTATATGGAATATCGCCGAAGTATCCTTGGCATCTAAAATTTCATAATCCAGAGACTGCCGGATGTAATCGGAGAACCTGCAAGCATAGTTCAAGTAATTCCTCAATTGGTAGCAGGTAATAAAAGAAAAAGATGTCAATTGTGTCCATGTTCCAAGGAAATAAAAACTAACATTAAGTGTTATAAATGTCACAAATTTATTTGTGCTGAACAACGTGCAAAAGCATGTAGCAATTGCGGATGACCTAAATTTTGTAAATTTGTGCAGCAATGTATTATTATTATGGTTCAAACTTTTATACATAATGCTTAAGTTTATTCATATATTACCTATTTTTAACTTTTTCTTGTAATGACTTAAAAATATAATATAGCTTAACGATAGTTGTAATACAGGATTGTAATGAACCCGGTGTACCCATAAGGTAACTTGTACCCGTCAAGCGTTAAGGTAATTAGAGTATAATTATTTATATACATTTATAAGTATGATCATTATAGAAAGGTCTTTATCTAATGTGTTTTCACTCATCCGTACACACAACAAAATAATTCTTAGTTCAAAATATGTATACAGTTATGGATCATCAGTGATCTCCACCTTTCACCGTAATTATTAATGGTGCTACCGTTACATCTAGCCCTCTTACTCGATCCCACGGATCGGAAATTTATTTTTGCGGTATGCAACATTGTCTTTTTCCATGTTTTACCATCACATTTCTGCAGTCTATTATCTATCTTTACCCATCCGTTGATCGTAGTAGGACTTGCAAATATGCCAAATATTTTCAATTGCAATAAATTGACAGTGATATGGCGGTAATATAAGTATAAAATGGCCATGTTCTCTAATTAGGTTATCCACCACATAGTGCTTTTCATACTTGTGTTGCTCAGTCAGGTGTAGAAGATCAACCTTTAAATCTGTTTTCAAACAAGCAACATTTTTCATCGTTAACCACTTCTTTCCAAGAAGAAGACGACTTTTTTTCAACTATACAGGAATTGTAAGCGGCGTTGTCCATCACAGTTAAAGGTGGTACTTGTAGGTTAGGTTTCAATCACTTTTCAAAATTTGTCGCGTCCATATTGTCATGATCATCAGAAAATTTTGAATTTGCAGCGAAGATTAAGCTGCAATTGTCAATAAAACCATCGTGACTCCCGGCGTGTAACGCATACCTTTTACCATTTGAACAAAATTACAGTTTTTTACACTTTTTGGTGTATCGTCTTCCCGAGGCCTTTTTTGTGAACCACTAGCGAACACCCACGTTTCATTTAGGAATATAACTGGTAGAGGCAAGGACGAGTTCATATTATGCATCCATTGTTTTACAAATTGCACCTTTGAGAATGGAACATTCGCGTTTTCGCAAAGCGCTCGCCGATTACAATCTTTTTTAAATTTGAGACGAATATTCTTCAACATTTTACCTATAGTAGGCCGAGATGCTACTACTAATTCCTTTTCTTCTAATATTTTTCTGTTTGTTTCTGTAGTAATCATACGTCGAATAAACTATATCTCGTATTTTGATACAGATACATCATCTGTTTTGAACTTTTTACGAGGTTTGTTTAATTTCGTACTGTCAATAACCTTCTTTAATGTATTCTTACTCATTTTGAAGCTTCTGCTTACTTGTACTGCTTAACGGTCCAAAATTATCCCTTTCTCGGTAAAAGACTTTTTCAAACAAATTGTATGCGCAGAATGCTTTCTCTCTCTCTAAATCACATAAATCAATTCCTTTACCATTTAAAGGAATTGGATGTAATACCGCCTAATTATATTCTAATTACCTTATTGACAATAATACACCTGCGATTAGGTAAAATATTTTCGCCTTATAAACTACTTTCTGTGACCCTCCACAGAAAATTTCATATAAATAACCTACTCCTGTAAGTAATTTGTTAAAAAGCATTTTCGATCATAAACGCCAGAATGACGCAATTATGTTAATCACGTACTTATGACCCATGTGTGTTGTGCTTGTCAAGATAAGTCATCCTTTATTATCAAATGAAAGTGTTGCATACAGGTATCTAAGTATGGTTAAAAATACATTAGGTGAAGACCTTTCTCTAATAATCATATTTATAAATGTGTTTTATAAGTAGCGCTTTCCTTTCAATGCAGCTCGTAAATCATTTTAGTATGTACGTAAAAATATTATAAGTAAAACATTTAGAGAGGCACTGCATTACGCTTTCAGGTGGATGCTTTCCGTACCGCGTTAAACTTAACTATTGGTATATCTTTTCCGCTGGATGTGGCAGAATTCAAAACGCTTATAACGTTTGATTCTTAGTTTACCGCCCTCGGTTATGAAAAGTAAATGCCCTCTTACCTTCTAGCATAAACGCCTTGTATAAGAACGAGGAAGGTATATAACGACATGAGCGCTAATCCGATATTCACATTTACGGATTTTACCTACTATATCAAGTAAATTATTGCTCTGCATTACGCTTTGTTATACTACTTGAAGTACGCGTGATCCCCATTCAGTTAACAAAATACACGCGTAAGAAGCAGTGTCCAATTTTTATTTTAGTCAAAAGTTTTAATTACAGGTATTAAAAACATCGGAAGCACTTTGCCTTCGGATGGTTTCGTACTACAGTACAAAAAGATTGTCACCCTCCTGTAAAGATGTGTAGGTTTTCTTAAACGCAGTATACTCGAACTTGCTTTTAGTGTAAGGGTAATTGTGAAACTAATTAAGAATAACTCATAATGCAACAAAATGATCAGCGTTGATATGAATTCATACAGTTAACGTCTACTTTCATGTGTTCTCGTGGTGCTCTCTCTTGGATATGGCTCGGGATATGAGTCGGCCTACAAAACCTTATCTTTTTAAAAGCGGTGATTTGGGTGACATATTTTACTACGTAAAGCTCACCAGATAAATATGGTACTGGTTGGTGTCTCTGGTGTTTTTTAAAATTTTGTCATGATTATCGTGTTTCTCTTAGAATGGTTACTACAAGGATGGTTGGGGAAGTAATGGGTTGCGTATTATCTGGAAAGGATGATGTTGCTCTTATCTCTATTATTTCTAGGTTACTGGTGGTTAAGTAAAGTCCAAGATCAAGTTGTATCTCCACCTTTAAGATTCGCTGGTTTGGAAGGAAATAAAAGTATGTCAACTTCTGGTGGGTTTTCCTGTTTTGATGTTTGCGTATTATATTTAACCGTTTCTCCTAGTCTCCAGCAGTAGTTGTGGCTTGGACAAGAGCAGTCTTTAAATATCACGTGTATTTGGTGCATTATTTCAATGGAATTTGACCGTACTTCAGTAAGTTGGTGACACCCATGATGTTTGCTATGGTTTGACATTTTTTTTTATAGGAGTGTTGGTTTCAGTGTCGACTATTTCGTGAATGTGGCTTAATCTGGAAAACTGGGCTGGTTGGCTATATTTTGGTGCTAGTGGTTGAAGGATTTGCTTAAATGTCTGGCAAGGGTTAGTAGCTTTGTAATTTCTTAAGTAGCTTTATCGTTTAGGTATTAAATTGAATATTTCTATTTATCTTTTACAAAAATTTAAATGTTTCGATAACAATTATAGTTATCGTCGTCAGTAAATGAAAATAGCTTTAAACATTGTTGAGGTGTCAAAATATTTCATAAATTTATTTTGTGCTAGGTGTACTTTAGGGACAAAATTCACCTTTATTTTAATTAACTTTTGGTTTTAGATTTATATTACAATAAAATCAACTTTGTGGGAAAGTATGCTCCTGTCCTCGTAAAAGCCTCCTAGAAACAGGTGCTTGTGGAAATATGTAGTATAATATAATATAATATATGCAATCACACGTATGAATTCCACTCTCGTTTAAGGTTAATGGCTGAAATTTCATAGTCAATGTAAATAGTTGATTTACATACAGAGTGGTCTGGACTTAGCGTTAAAAAAGCTTTTTTGTGATACAATAACATATATGTGGCTAAAATATACAATTAAAAAAATTCCATTTCACACACCCACTTAAAGAAAAATTATTTTGACTTTTTCCAAAAAAAAACTGTACATTTACCCAAACATTTAGAAATTCCGAGATATTTTGACACATTGCTCGAACTTTAACATTACTATTTTTTGTATATTTTGTAAGGTAGTAGGCATGTATACTCCATCATAACTCTAATTGGCGTCAGTTTTCATCTACTACAAATCCCGCTGGTCATAGTGCAGAAACATTTGTTATTTCATGTGATCTCACACAAATGATTCCTGAACCCACAAGAATGCCTCATATCCCTAACCATACTCCACACCTTCTAGATCTCTTTCTTACATCAAACCCTCTTGTTTATAAAACTTCCGTTTTTTCGCCTTTAGGTCTTTCCGACCATTGTCTAATAGAAATCATTTCTACTGTACCTAATTCCACTGTTGTTCGCAAAACCGATAGAACCTTGTGGTGTTTTAAGTCAGCTCGATGGAGTGATTTACGGGATTTCTTTGCAACCTTTCCATGGCGTGAATATTGTTTTAAGTCGTCCTCTTCTTCGGACATCGCTCTTTCAGTATCTGAAGTCATCCTCATGGGAATGGAGTTATACATTCCCAAAAAAGAGTACCGTATATGTCATTCACGTTCCCAACCCTAGTTCAATAAGGCTTGTGCTGATGCAATACTGATTATCGGTAGGCTTGATCTCAATAAGGCGACTGGCCCACACGGTATCTCAGCTACTGTCGTAAAGAAATGTTCCCCCGAACTAGTACCAGTCCTATCTAAGCTCTATACGATCTCTATGTCTTCTGGGAATTTCCTTTCATTATGAAAGTTAGAAAATGTTCAACCTATTCTCAAAAAAGGCGATAAGACCGATCCCTCAAACTGCCAACCAATTGCCATCACTTCTATTTTGTCTAAAATCATGGAAAAAGCCATCAATCAACAACTGCTCACGTTCCCAGAAACTAACAAACTCCTTAGTGACCACCAATATGGGTTTAGGCAAGTTCAACAGGTGATTTTCTTTCATATGTGACCCAAGTTTGAAACAATACAGTAGAGCAGTCCGGTGAAACAGTTGTAGTCGCTTTAGATATCTCAAACGCATTTGACCAAATTTGGCATAAGTGTTTACTTGCCAAACTCACCTCGTTTGGGTTAAATGATACGTTTATCAACTGGGTTGCTAGTTTCCTTGATAAAAGAGGGATACGTATCGTAGTGGATGGCTTTTTTTCAAAAGAAGTTAGCATTAACGCGGGCGTACCACAAGGATCCGTTATAGCGCCTACACTTTTTCTGCTGTACCTAAATGACCTTATTTCTTCAACAACTAATCCCATCCATTGCTTTGCTGACCATAGCACTCTTCACTGTAGTTCATCTCAGTCTACTTATAGTGATAATCCACCTTCTGTGTGAAATCAAGGAATTGAAGCTGAAATGGCAAATTCAATCAACAAAGACATGCAACGTATTCTCGAATGGGGAAGCAATAATCTAGTTAAATTTAATGCCAGCAAAACTCAGTGTTGCCTTATGTCCGCCAAAAAAGGTCGATCATTTCCTGTTGTAAGTATGAATGGGTCAGTTCTTAAGTTTTCAGACTCTATTACACTGTTGGGTATGACTTTATTTTCAAATCTCTCATGGGTTGACCTTCTTCTGTCAGTTACCAAAACAGCTGTTCGTAAAATATGCTTTTTGTACAGATCTAAGCAGTACTTTACCTCTCGACAACCCCTTCTGCTGTATATGGCCCAAATTCGGCCTCATCTGGAATATAATTCTCACCTCTGGGTTAGTGCTCCCCAATACACTCTCGATATCGTTGATCATATTCAAAAGAGAGCGATTGGGTTATAAATGACCCGTCCTTAACTTCTCACATACTGTCCCTTGAGCATAGAAGGATGGTTTCAGTTCTTTCTTTGTATTATCGTTATTACAACGGCTATTGTGCTGCTAAATTATACTCTTTGATACCATCTCGGGATATTTTTGCGTTCGCTCATTCACATCATCAGTATGCAGTACAAATCTCTACTTCGGCGCAATCCACATTTTTCTACACGGCTTCTAAGCTTTGGATGATCTCCCTAGTTCCTGTTTTCCTCTTACTTATGATATGAGAAAATTTAAGATAGCTGTTCATAAGCATCTATTGGCAATTCATCATCCCTTTATTCATCCTCCTAACTGTTCCTGAGTGCTTTAGCACGATTGGCCAAATTTAGCCTGTTCAGGTCCACATTCATAAAAAAAAAACTATTCTGCCGTCCTAAGCAAAAACACCGCATGTGCAAGATACCGAAATTGAGTTGGTGGCGGGAACGCGTTCTGACAGCTCTAAATTAGCTATGTACGTTGGAAAAACATCGTATTTGCCGTTAGTTCTATTTTTCATTGGAAAAATTCCTTCCTAGTATCTACAAAATATTAAGCCTTTACTTAGCAATAACACTACTTCTGCCTGCAAACTTTGCAAAAACCTCGTATCTGCTTGTAGATGCGAGTTTGTTGCTTAGAAATATCCATATGCGGTGATTTTCGTAAGTAATGTGGCGGTTTTTGTATTTGCAGTTAGTGGCAAAGTAAATTTCATGATGCACGTTGATTCTGTCGTGTTTTTGATTATCGAATGTGTTTAATATATTCTTTTCGTGCAGTAATTTTGCATTCAAACAGCTTTTACGTTAATTAAGTTTTAATAGAGAAGAGATTATTGTACTATAATATACAGGGTGTCTACAAACTCTTTTCACAAAAGAAAACTGCAGATTCTAACATCGGTTTAATACAAATATCTTCAAAATGGTTTCCCTTTAAATGATAGCGTTTGTTACGTGATTAAACGGGGAGCTGGAAGAAAAATGAAGAAGGAAAGGATTCTCTGCTCATTCACAGATAGTGAGTACACCGAACTAGCTCAAAAATGTCGGTTCGGGCGGGGTGAGAGAAGAAACGATGTTAAAGATGCCGGCACCAAGAGCCGCTCCCCTATGTAGAGATAGGATTCACCGCTGTCCGGACTCTTGGACAGTGGTGCAGGATGGAATGTGCAAGGAGATTGTAGGAAAAGGGAAGTACAAGAGGAATTAGGAATAATTACACTGCTGTAGTGCCACAATTTTATATTTTTAAAAGCAAAAAAACTAAATAATTGAGGATGTGGATCCAATTAATCCACAACACAAATAATATATACGTAAATAACCTAAATGTACACAAAAAGAAATAGTAAATACCGGTCGCAAGTAAACTACTGGTGTTCGACACCTGCGAACCAGCAGTTAGTCCTAGAAAACAAAACTTACATAATTCCCCTTTTCAAGGGAAGGCCTTCCTTTGTATAAATTAAAAGAGAATATATATTGACGCCTTTACAAAGCGTAAATTATTACCAAATAATTAAAAAAAAACAACTTGCGGTGGTTTACACAAAAGAAATAAATTTTTATAGTGAGTACTAATTTTATAGCTCAGAAAGCATTTTATCTTTTAAAACAATAATGAATCTAATATCATGGAAATTTAATAAATGCATAAATTTCAAGAGAGAAAGAAAAAAAAAGATTAATAATTAATGTCTACACCAATGCAATACAAACATATGTTCATATAACGGTAGTGAAACTACTTTTACGCAAAGTGATGCTGCGCACACACAAAAATGGCAGCCAAAATAAGTACAGTTAAACGTTACTATTATAATTACAAAACAAAATGAGGGAAGTAAATAATGGTAAAAGAACAGGTAATGAAGGTCACGGGGTTGCGTACAAATATAGGTTAAGACATTGTTATAACAGACTAATTGGTTTAATTATTTTTAGTAGGTGTACTTTAGCATTACTTATCTAAAGATTTACACAATAATTATTCAGTTACATCTCATGTGCTAATAGAAAAAGGAATGATCTAACCTTTATATAAGCAGGTAGTAATTCTGTTCAGTCAATGCTGAATGTGTCACGATCCGGTTTGATTTTAGTTACGATTCCAAAGTTAAACCAGGATGTAGATATATGGAGGTATTAGTTGAAGTTAAAGTAGAAAATTAGTTGAAGTTAAAAGTAGAAAATTCGTTGAAGTTAAAGTAGAAGGTACTTCGTTGAAATTAAAAGGACCAGGTAATTCGTTGAAGCTAAAAGGAGAAGGTAATTAACATTATGTAAGTAAATAATCTTTATTCGTTACCCCTTAGATGGAACGGGTCAAGTGAGAAGCTATCGAAGTGCTTTTCTTTCTTTACGGAAGCATCAATAATTCGCGTTTTGATTAAAACGTCTTCAAACGCTAGGAAAGAAGTCAATTATTACTAACAAATTAGAGAAATTCATCTGTAACTTACTCGATCTTGCCGAAGAAAATTTTTCTAAAACCGCATGTAAGCGAGCAACAAAACTTGCAGATAATAATTAGAAAAGCACCAATTGTTTTATTGCAAATTGTGCTTCTTGAAGATATATACGATTATTTAATCGTATAATAACATAAGGAATTTCTCAAGAAGACATCAATAATTTTCAGCTTGGCAAAATGGACGCCACAGGAAAGAAAGAAGAGGTAATTTTTATGTTAAAGTTGTATTATTCAAAATCTCTTATCAATATGTTATCTATATCATTAAATGCCCAAAAATTATAAATTGTGATTTCTCCACTAACGCCATCTAGAGAGGACTTCTAAAAGCTTGTAATATAGTTCACCTTAATTACTTATATTTTAGGATACGTCACTAGAGGGAGTAACAATGTAGATTTTAAATGAAATATTTAAATGTGAATTTATAACGTTTGAATAACCAAAGGTACGAAAATTTATATTAGACTAATACTAAAATTACTTAGAAATAGAATGTCGTTCAGGTTATGAACAGAAACAACGTAAGCATTTCTGGAAAGAAGGTTTGAGTAAATATGTACAACTTATACAGATATTTATAGAAAAGTACCAAAGTAACTTAAGTATCCAAAACACAAATTATTTCGTTACACGTTCTGTACATTTATTTAGTGGAATATGCCCAATCGTATGATGTGAATATGATTTTTTAGTTGTACTCATAAGCGGCTCGTTTGGGCGGGGAATTGGACATTGTTATTCATAAGTTTTTTGTTTTTCAAAATTTCGCAATTTTAATATAAAATTTAAAAAATTTGGCTCTGTAATCTGCAGTTTTCTTGTGCGAAAAGAGTTTGTAGACACCTATAAGCAGATTCTATCAATTTAAGGTAAGTCACCATAACCATATTGTAACAACTATTACCTAACTACTTGCTATTCAAAATCCTTATTAAGAAAGGTGCTAAGTGCCAAAAAAACGGAAATGCATTTATTTTGAAAAACTTTTTTATTTACAGTACTTAACAAAAGTACCAGCTGATCAATTACCTATGATTAGACAGTAATTTTGGTGTTCAGGATTGTTCAAGCACTCAACCATGGCAAGAAGATTTTGTCTTTTATCTTCTGTTATGGATTTATTAGTAGTGGGTCCCAAAGTGGCGGTTCGAAGGTCACGAACAGTTTTCCCTGTACGTCTTCCACCTTAACCACAGCTGGATTTTCAGATTCGTACCGTATAGCGACTGCTTTACTGATGTTTACTTTTGAAATATTAAGTTGATCTGCTGCTGCTTGCATATTGTGGAAATCGTATTGGTCCATTTCTACACATTGGAAAGGCTTTTGGATTTTTTCAGAGTTTACTACCTCTACCAAGTCTTTGGGTACAAAGGCCTTCGTTACTTTCTTTCTTCTCTCAACTTGAGCGAAATCACGATCTCAGCTATGGCCACTAACAAGAACTTTTTGCTCGATCTGTTTGAAACATCTCAGCGAGACTAGAAATAGGAATGTAAAAGCTATCATGTGGTTCTTGTTCTGACCGCAGCAGTTATCGCTCCATATAATAAGATGGTCTTTATTAGTGGCACCTTGATTCAAAACTTTTTGCAGACAAGAACTTATTCCATTACCATCGCGATTAGTAATACTTTCGTTCCACATGCACATTATAGATTGACCAACATCTTCTTGTTGAAGATACATTGACATGCAGCAAACGTTACTTCCTGGTCTTTGAGACAGGCAAATATCTTCCTTCATTATCGTTTGCGCCTTTTCGATTTTTCGATGGTGCAGTTCTAATTGCCGTTTGGCCAATGCGGACTCTTCATTTTTGAGCTGAATTTTACAGTTAAGCTTATCACATGTCTTGCAGGTGTCTGTTCTAGGTCGCTTGAACTATAAGTTTTTAAAACCTTATTGAAACCATCACGATAAAAGTTGTGCGTAATTAAACTTTCAGGGTACCTCTCTTTGAAGGCTCTATATAACCGACTGATCTTTAAATCTGGACTTAAGTACTCTTTTATTGTTTTTTTTCCTTAAATAATGGCTCACATCCCTTGGAATTTCATTCACATGTTTTCTTACAAGTTCTCTATCAGCTTCACTGAATTTACTTGAAGCATGGCGTTTCCTGTTATCCTTAAAAGTAGTTTCGCCTAATTCCTTTTTTTGAACGAGTGTTTCAATTCGTTTGCGGCTCACAGCGAAAATATCCATTAATGTATTTTTACATATCTGTATAATGTTACCTTTGCCATCTGGTATAGTAAACCACACTGCAGATTGTCTACGACTCTGCTGTGATTCTTCATAGTTTCCATGCCTTCGGCGTCTCACACTACTTACCTGCATTAATCCCATCAAAAATGTACCTTGCGTCTGATGGCTTTGTTGATAAAAATCGAGAAAAAGTTGCTGTTTATATTCAGGTGGCACAGTTTTGCATTGGAAATGGCAACCTTAAAACGTTTTTGATGGTAAGGTACTGTTTTAACCTTTTTTGTTCTTGTAAAAATGTTTCTGTGCCCTTTTCTATTCTTTTTTTTTATTTCACTATTATTCCATCTTATTTAACCCATTAGTGCATACGATTTTTTTCTGCAAATTAAAAATTTTTCATTCTAACTTTACAAAGCGCCCTCTTAAAATACGAAACAACATTTAGAATCAAAGTTTTATTGTTAGTTTTTGTATTAGGGTGCATCCGTTTAAACGGACTACATGCACAAATGCACAAATTTTCACAAATACAAATTATTTCGTGTGGTAAGTCAGAAAACAGAACTTTGCATGTAATCCAATATTACACTTTATTGAATTTTTGTTGCATTGTTTACACTTTTTATCGGTTTCAGAGTATTGTACAGTATGTCCAACATTATCGAACCGAACACAACTTATCGTGGTTGGCGGTTTTTCCGTAACCATTTTACGCCATGCGTTTGTTGAAAACCTAAGGCAATGTACCTTCTGAAAGAAAGCAAACTTTAACAGTCAGGATCATCGAGCTTCAACATTTTCATTAGTAACCAACCATTTACTACACTGGTATCAAAAATGTACTGGAAAATGGGCCAGTACCATTTTTGTTGCCGCATTCTGCTCCTGTAAACAGCAATAAGACCATCCATTTTATCTACGCCACCCATTATTTTATTGTAGTTGGCTATTGTTTTCGGCTGAGGAATCTGTTTTCGTGATTTAGCTTCACGGCACCAACGGCTTTCAGTAGTCATTTCATTTCCTTCAAAATTAGTAGCCATTGTGACTACTTTATTGTCTTTCCATTGACTAAATAATAGTTTTCCATTTGAGAGAAATTTATTGGTACCCCGCGTCTCTTTCTACCACCAGCCTGTTGAATCGTATCGTTCCAGTGTCGCAAAGTTTACTGTCTGACAAATTCCCTAATAAGTTTATTCCTGTAAAGTAATTATCAAAATACATCTTGTATCCCTCATTTTCTGGTATTCCAGTCCGGTCTATCAGAAAAAGAACAACGTCGCCACCTAAACCGAATTGCCTATCCACATCAACAAATTTACCTGTATAAATACCGAATGTGACCATGTATCCACCACTCGTACAAAGGGAGCAGTTTTTGTAATCAAATCGTCCTTTTATATACTGCTTGGCATAATGCCATAGTAAGGAATCATACTTTCATCTATTGAAAGACATTCTTCTAGGCCCCATGCTCACGAAAACTTTTATTCAGTGCGTCAATGACAGGCCTGATTTTGAACAATTTGTCAGTATTGTTATTTAGATCGTTATTATTGAAATGCATACAATGTAACAGTTGTTCAAAACGATTGAGCGTTATTGACTTACAAAGAAGTTTTAGAACATAATCTGCTTGTTTGGCACCTTGTTGTATCCAGACAATATGAATGCTCCAAGTAGTACATGGAGCTTACTCATAGAAAAATTGGGATTTTTATTTTTTGATTTGCATATCTGTTTGTCTCTCTTAGAATATGATCCTTGAGGTCGTCGTCAATGAATAGGTTTAGAAGATCAATAGGATTTTCGGCTTGGTAGGCTTCATTGGAGGGTCATTCAGGAACACAAACCATATGCATGTCGTATTCTAGAATATCTCCTGACTACATATGGCTTGTTTTCAGTTTTTTTGTTGGACGTTGAATTTTACATTTTGACGATTGTGGTTGGCCCTTAGATGTTGATGGTGACGATTGACTGGTTGATGGCGCCGATTACATTTGACTTCGGAGCACTGATAAGAGAATATCACTTTTTGGTCATCACTACTATCAAACCCAATACTTAGTTCACAAGTTTGACGCAAAATACCTCGTGGCAAGTGATTCACGGTGTTGTCATCTTGATCTGATAAATCACTATCACTATCGTCTTCTGTTTTCGCCGTGTGATTATCAGGGGGCTGAATATAGATGTTAACGTTATAAATCGCGCCCCATCATTTTATGTTGATAATCTGCAAAAAGTGAAATATATGGAAAATTGTCCCTCAAAGTGCTTGTATATCGTGATAAAATCGTTATGAAAAATTCAGGCATAAAACATGTCGAAAAATGGTTTATTATCACAAAAGAAAGGTTATGTTAATTGTTTTTGAAATAAAATAAGTTCTGATAGTGATTTAAATGTATGAAAAACTTCTACTGAATTGCGATTTCTAGTTGAGTAGATTAGGATCCATGACCTCAAGTATTTATTTCAAATTTACACTTGTGCACAAATAACATCTATTTACTTTATCTTACGTTTGTAAACAACTGCTCTACATGCTCAATGCGTTTGCATATAATTCAGTAGCAGCACTGGACATGAAAACAGTGTTATCCGTTTAAACTTTATATGAAAAAATGTTATTAAATTTTTTATTCCCAACAGCAAAATACAATAACATACTACCTGTTGAAAATGAACAGCCAGATGAACGACATAACGTGGAACTAGTACTATATGAGACCGAAGAAGCAAATAAAGAACAAGAGCCAAACCAGGAGCAAGAAAACAATGTGGACGGTAAAATTTTTGTTTAATGTAAATTCAATCAAAGTGTATTTTTTTCATATATTTAGGTTTAATCGCTTATGCTAAGAAGGGCTATGTGAGAAAACTGAAAACAGTTAAGGAGAGTTTGAAGTCAAGAAAGAAAAAAAGGAAGAATGAAATTAAAGAAAAAAATACGGCCAAACCTTGTTGCCGTAATGATCTGTGTAAGAAGAAATGTACAACAAAAATCAGGGAAGAAAGAAGAAAAGAAACAAATTCTTTGTTTTGGTAGCTAAATTGGATCGAACATAAGTCATTTGTTTTTAACTCCTTATCCTGAAGTGTAGTCAAAAGGAGAACCTTGGTAAGCGACACCGAAGAGTTTCAACGACAGAATACTTTTCAATACTTTCTAAAAACGAAAACGGAGAAAAACAAAATGTTTGAAAACTTTTTTTTTAACAACCCTTGGATTTCATAAGGAAAATGATTGGATTATACAGGGATTCGTCAAGCAAAAAACAGCTTTCACGCCTACAACTTCACTTCGACCGCAGTTGGATAGACGCAGGAAGGCGGCATGCAAAACAAAAATTTCTACACAAAGTATTGATGAACATATTGAAAGTTTTCATCCCACTACTTCGTATTACCGCCGTGAGCATGCGCCCAATAGAAGGTACTTACCAAGTGATGTTACGATTCTAAGCATGCATAAGGATTATTTAAAAACATACCCACAAAATAAATGTTCTTACGAAATTTATCGTAAAAGGGTAAAAAATAAAAGTGTTTCATTCACTAGTCTTGGACATGAGGAGTGCGAGCAGTGTGAAGGGTTCAAGCTACATAATAATCAGTATAGCTTGGAAAACGTAAATGTTAAATGTGAAATATGTAAAAATTGGAGAGACCACATAGATAGAGCAGAAAAATGTCGAATATCTTATAGGAAAGATGGTAAGAACTTAGATCAAGATACCGTCTTTGTATCCGTAGACCTCCAAAAATTAGTCTTACTGCCCATATTGGACATGTTCAAAAAAGCAATACTTACGCAAAGCATTGGGGTATTTAATGAAAGTTTTGTGCCAATAGGGCAGCAAAAACCTAACATACCATTTGCTTGTCTGTGGCACGAAGGAATAGCCGGACGGGCCAAAGACATTATTGGCACATTTTATGTGCGCAACTTGTTTTCGGGTCTTTGTCCCTGGTCCCTTGGTGGGAAATTTGAATTTGTATTTAAGTTTTTACATTCTGATTGCTTATTGCGAGAAATTTGAACTTGTATTCCAATAAGGGGCATAATGCTAACTTGTAAGACAGGTGTAGGGCTGGTCAACTTGCTTTAGCTTTCACACCCCTGCCTTGGGACCATGTCTGGCTGGAAATAGTATTCTAATAAGGGGGACCTAATGCTAACTTATAAGACAAATACAGTAACTTTTGTTAGGTGTGTGCCCTCCTGTCGTGGTCCCCTTGTTGAGAAATTTGAATTTGTGTAGCCATCTAGTTGTGTATCGACTAATAAATACTTTCTATAATGAAAACCCAGACATCGTTGAGCAAGAAATGATCCGTAAATCTACTTAGTTGTTTATCCAAGATTGGATACTGTTCTTTTGAGAAACGTCGATCGTTGATGGGGTTTAGTGTACAGTTAAAGTCTCCCGCGACTGTAATGCTCTCTTCAGCAGCACCAAGATCTTGAAAATATACATATAATGCGTTTACAACTTCTAGTGCTGTGATTAAATTGCATGGCATGTACATATTCCATATTATGCATTTTCTTCCAATAATCATAAAAGCAATTCCTTGTACGTACGATTGAAAAACAATTTTTTGTTCTGTTATCTCTGGTTTAATGCCTTTCTTAATCGCTATTAATGTACCACTATAGCCCATAGAACACGAGTTTAGAAACAGATAATGTCAGTTACAGTTTGACTCTTTTGGAAGTTCGGTCATGTTACATTCTTGAACAAAAAGAACATCTGGCGTATTTACTTGAAGGAAGGTTAGACAATCACGCCGTTTCGTTTCCGATCGCAAACGTTTTGCGTTAAGTGTTCCAATGTTTAATTTTTTTTTTTTTTTGGTTAGTATGCTCATGCTTCTGTGTTAGTAATTACTTATTATTTGCTTATATATATATATATATATATATATATATATATATATATATATATATATATATATATATATATATATATATCTTGTTGTGACTGTTCAGGAGTCCTTCTCCTCTTCAGCCCTGGTCATTCCTTGTTTTTGTGTTGCGTTGTTTGGTGTTATTGTATAGTGTACAATCATAAGGTGTGGTTATTTTTTGGTTAAAAAAAAGAAAAAAAAAGATTTGGTTTTAATTGGGTAATGAGTGTTACTGGGTTAAGTGTGCGTGTTATATGTGGTGTGTGTGGCGTCGTTGGTGTGCTTTATCTGCGTTGGCCGGTATGTTGCTAGGGTCGTCATCCAATAAACGTGGGGATGCGGAGGGCATAAGGGATGTTTTCAAGGGATTCTTCTATCTCCTCGGGGAGGTCGTCGAGGAGTTGAGTAAGGATAGCGGGAGGATGTTTAAATTTTAATTTGGGTTTCCTTCGTGGAATTGGAAATCGGTGGTTATAAGGAATGGCCAGGATCTCTTTGGTTGGGATGGTGTCCGAAGATTCTTTGTGGGTGAAATTTCTCTGTAGGGTTTGCATTCTATGGGTGATTGGTGGTATATTGGCGTGCTGGATGGTGAGGTCATTAGGTTATCTGAAGGGTAACCGGTGTATACGTCGGAAAATTCGGCGTTCACAGGAAGCTATAGAGGAAAGGTGTTTGGAGTTTATGTTGGTGTATATGGGTGCTCGGAAATCCATAACAGGGCGGATGTAGGTTTTATAAGTGTGCATGAGTGTTTTGGGGTGACAACCTCTGATTCTACCCCGGAGGGCTCCCAGTAGGTTTGCGCGGTTTCTAATTTTATTGAGGGTTTTCTGAACATCCGGGAGCCAATTGAGGGTTCTCGTGAAAAGGATTCCAAGGTAGGTGATTTTATCTTGGAGAGTCTTTCTTGATTCAAAGTGAGGGACATATTTTTGGAGGCAAGTTTGGGGCACTTGTCTTCGGTGTAATGAGGATGGCGGAATAGGATTGCTTGGGTCTTGGTAGGATTGACGGAGACTCTCCACCGATTGGCCCAGTTGGAGAAGTTCCGTAGGGTTTTGGATATGAGGAGGGAGGCCGTTTCACTGTTCCGATTAACCGTACAGAAGGCTGTGTCATCTGCGAACTGTGCTACGACTACTCCGGGTTGGCTGACTTCGGGAATATCGGAAGCGAAGATAGTGTATAGAATCGGGGCTAAGGCAGAACCTTGCGGTACGCCTGCTGTGGGTTGGAAAGGATCTGAGTAGGTTTTACCCACTTTGACCTGGACTGATCGATCAGTCAAGTACGAAAGTAGGAGTTTGGTGAAAGGATCGGGAATATTTAGGTTTCGGTTTTGTTGAAATTTCTATCCTTATCGGATATTTTTTTTGTTAAAATGTAACGCTTTCTACCGACGGTGCTCGTTCTAGCTGTGACCCGCTTAATGATTCTGGAGGAGATGAGTTATTTTGCTCTTTATACAGATCCCTTTTGATAGAATTAATTAACCTTTTTCATCTTTCTTTTGTTGCTCTATGTGTAAAAACGGGTATAGTTTCTTTTATTAACTCTACTAGATCGTTTATATTTTCCGTGTAACTTCTGGCAACCTCAATTCCATTATTACTGCCTTTCACATTGTTGAGAAAGTCGGTATATGTAATATAATCCAAGGTAAGGTTATTTTCTTTTGTCCAAATGTGCTGTATTTCGTCGTAACTTTCCATTGTAGCTGTTTGATCAACTTTCCGCTTCTTTAATAATACGTTGGTTTCCGTCCTTTTGGGCCTTACGAAATTTTTATTACCATTAACCCAACATTTTTGTTCTTCCTCTGTTTTTTCCAATTCCATCGTTGCATCAGTTTCAGTCTATGTTGCTAAGTTCTTGTACTTCATCATTTGCAGAATTGGTTTGTGTTAATGTTTCAGTTAACGGCCGTGGTCTTTTATTAAATTCTGTCGATACAGTTGCGAACGGCTGGTAGAACACCGATTTGATTCATTTTGGAGCAATGTGACCGTAATTATTACACCTAAAACATTTTATCTTCTCACCAGACAAGAAAATTAATTCATCTTCAAAGTAAATATTGAATTAGGAATATCCACGAATGGTTCTTCGCCACTTGTCTTCGAAAGCTACGCACATGTTGGTATTCCCCTACATCAATGTCAGCTCCAATGAAGAACAAGGGTGAAACTAATTGCAAATTGTTTTGCTTCAGTTCTTCCTTGATCACATAATGTGACATACAAGGTGATACGTTTGACAATATAATTCGTTTCGCTGGCAGAATTAATTTCCTGGCGGGTACGAAGATATCCTTAATGTTTACGCATCCCTGGTTCTCAACAAAGTGATGTGCTAACTCAATAAAAGAAAGGTATATACCAACGCCAGTGTTACTCATTTTGGAAGCAAATAATATATCTTTAGGTTATATGATTCTTCCGGTGACTAAAATACAGCCTTTAACTTTAAGGCTTTCTATTACTGGTAATTGCTTAATCTCTCTTTGGGAAAGCTAATTTTGCGACAACACTAGAAAAAGTTCTTAAAGGTGCGTGTGCGTGTGCGTGTGCGAGTGCGTGCGTGTGTGTGCATGTGCGTGTGCGTATGTGTGTGGGTGTGCGTGTGCATGTCCGTGTGCGTGTGCGCGTGCGTGTGCGTGTGCGCGTGCGTGTGCGTGTGCATGTGCGTGTGCGTGTGCGTGTGCGTGTGTGTGCGTGTGTGTGCATCTGCGTGTGAGTGTGGTGTGCGTGTGCGTGTGCTTGTGCGTGTGCGTTTGGTGTACATATGCGTGTGATTGTGCGCGTATGTGTGTGTGTGTGCGTATGCGTGTGAGTGTGCTTGTGCGTGTGCATGTGCGTATTCGTACGCGAGTGGATATGTGTTTGTGTGTTCTTCAAGTTGGCATCTGCATGTCTGTTAAAGTACATTTGTCACTATCTGACAGAGTATTTTTTTTTGTTTTTACAACATTGCCTATTGTTTTATTTATTTCATTCTTATTCATGCAGTATCTTTTCTGTTTTTGGTTTCTGTAACACTATTATTTAAAGAAAAATTTGTTGCTTGCTGTAACATGCCCAAATATTGCTTAATGTATTTTTGTAAGAATAATGAGCCATATGGCAGTGCACTAATGAAACAAGGCATAATAACAAAACAAAGATTTATAAGTGCCCATCGTCAAAGTTTTGCCGAAGTGGATTAGTGCGCTTATTTATTTGAATGTGTAAGTTTGTGTGCGATTGTGTGTGAATATGAGTGTGTGTACGTGTACTAGTGTGTTTAAGTGTGTGCGTGTGTGTGAATCTGCGTGTTCGTGTGATGTGCGTATGTGTGTGCGTGTGCGTGTGCGTGTGCCTGTGCGTGTGTGTGTGTGCTTGTGTCTGCGTGTGCGAGTGTATTACATTTGTTGCTTTTGCTGTACTATTAAGTAAATTTTTGCGATCTATTAGAATTAATGAATTGCTCGTGTTTCTTTAGATTTTCTATTTTTCTAAAAATAATGACATTTCTCTAAGCTTATCTCTGTAGTTTCTTGAATATATTACGCTTCACAATTAAAAACATTTCTGTAGTGGTTAGGTAAACCTTTTGATGGTCACTTGTAAGTTATATTTCAACTTCGTCTGTTGGGTGTCACTGGTATATATCCGTTTGACATTCGCATATTTGATTATTAATTTCACTTCCTGTTTGTTATTTGGAGAATGAAAAGCCATTTTGTGTTTCCTAAAAGAAAAATGTAAATTTCTGGACTTTATTTAGCCCATCGATGGTTGTCGGTTTTATTACATGTTTCTAAATTTTGTGCCGAATCACTTAATTAGAGGGTACAAACGATTTATATCGGATATATAGGAAATACTGAATACAGGCAATCGATCTGGTTCGATTGAAGAACTAAATCCATTAAGAAAATCGTTATACCAGTTAGCTAAAGGGGTTAGACTTAACCTCACTAATTTCTCTAACCACGAGGTTGTTTTTATACTTTAGATTCGCTGGTAAGAATGTAACAACCTACTTTAACGGTTGCTAGCTTTATTTTTATTTCAGGGGAAGCAATTACTATTTAACTGATCGAGACAGTTAAAAGCTGTTCTCGTAGTCATGCTTGACTAAATCCATTTCTACACGTTACCATTAATACTTTTCTGATTCTTTACCTCATTGAAGGTAAGATTGTTATTCATGCTTTCATTTGGCTGTATGTATTTAATTTTAGAGGTACTTTTTGTACGCCATACAATATACTTTCTGTATGTTACATAATATACTTCTCGTACACCATCTAAATATACTGGTATGCTGTGTAAATATATGTACATTTGTATATAATTCGT
>JARFJB010002173.1:560000-710000 GCA_036346205.1 Vesta saturnalis | reverse complement strand
CGTGTGTGTGCGTGTGTGCTGTGTGTGCGTGTGCGTGTGTGCGTGTGTGCTGTGCGTGTGTGCGTGTGTGCGTGTGTGTCGTGTGTGCGTGTGTGCGTGTGTGCGTGTGTGCGTGTGCGTGCGTGCGTTGCGTGGTGCGTGGTGTGTGGTGCGTGTGTGTGTGTGCGTGTGTCGTGTGCTTGTGTGCGTGTGCGTGTGCGTGTGTGATGTGCGTGTGTGCGTGTGTCGTGTGTGCGTGTGTTGCGTGCGTGCAGTGCTGTGTCGTGCGTGCGTAGCGTGCGTGTGTGTCGTGTGTGCGTGCGTGTGTGCGTGCTGTGTGTGTGTGTGCGTGTGTGTCGTGTGTGCGTGGTGCGTGTCAGTGTGTAGTGTGTGTCAGTGTGTGTGCGTGTCAGTGCAGTGTGTTGTGTGTGTGCTGTGTGTAGTGTATGTGATGTGTGATGTGTATGTGATGTGTATGCTGTGTATTGTGCGTGTGTCGTGTGCGTGGGTATGTGTGTCGTGTGGTGTGTGTGTGTCGTGTGTGTGTGTGTCGTGTATGTGTGTGGTGTGTGTGTAGTGTGTGATATGTGTGTGTGTGTGTGTGTGTGTATAGTTGATGTGTGTGTGTGTAGTGTGTAGTGTGTGTGTGTGTGTGTGTGTGTATATGTGTGTGTGTGTGTGTGTGTGTGTGTGTATTGTATGTGTGTTAGTATAGTATATGTAGTTGTGTATGTGTGATGTAGTGTGATGTGTGTAGTGTGTGTAGTGTGTGTATGTGTGTATGATGTGTGGTGTAGTATGTTATTGCGTGTGTGTATGTGTGTGTGTGTGTATGTGTGTGTGTGTGTGTGTGTAGTGTATATGATGTATGTAGTGTAGTGTGTGTGTGTAGTATGTGATGTAGTATGATGATGTGTGTAGTGTGTGTGTGTGTGTGTGTCTGTGTATTTATGTAGTGTGTAATATGTATGTAGTATGATTATATAGTATGTGTGTGTGTGTCGTGTGTGTCGTGTGTGCGTTGCGTGTTGTCGTGTGTGCTGTGTGCGTGTGTCTGTGTGTGTGCGTGTGCGTGTGTGCGTGTGTGCGTGTGTGTGTCGTGTGTGCGTGTGTGCGTGTGTGCGTGTGTGCGTGTGTGCTGTGTGCGTGTGTGCGTGTGTCGTGTGTGCGTGTGTCGTGGTGCGTGCGTGCGTGCGTGCGTGCGTGCGTGCGTGCGTGCGTGCGTGCGTGCGTGCGTGCGTGCGTGCGTGAGTGCGTGCGTGTATGTGCGTGCCTGCGTGCGTGAGTGCGTGAGTGCGTGCGTGCGTGCGTGCGTGCGTGCGTGTGTGTGTGCGTGCGTGTGTGTGTGAGTGTGTGTGCAAATCCTACACAACGTAGGTATATAAAGCTTATTCGTAATAATTTACAAAACAAATAAAATTAAATGCAGTTTATGGTTATCCTTGTAATAATTTACTGCAATATGTTTCATCAAACGTATTATTGTAGTATGATCGATAAATGTTGTTAAATATGGATTTTAATGTATGAAAATTACTGTTGATGTTTCCAATACCTTTTCGATATTAAGCTCACACATTTTTAACAATATGGCAATACCTCTTTGTTTATATGCTAATCATACAAATTGCACATGTTGTGGGCTAAATATACTGATACTATTATACTGAAAACAGTGCGCTAATGTGAAATTGAAAAATTTAGTAGTGTTTAAAGCTCTATTCAAAAAGACCGAAATCAATGTCAATAACTTGTATACAGTCAGGTAAGCCATTAAATATTAAAACACATAAAAGCTCGTAATTAGTATATTTTTCGATAGATTGAGCAATATTAGACATATCCTTGGCTAAACTAAACTACGCGGCAACATTTTTACGAATAAAGCAATTATTACTAATAGAAAAAGTGGAATTTCTTAAAGTGACTTGTTCCATTTTCTTGCCACTTAAAATGTTTCTCTTTATCACTGTTTTGATTTAGTAGCGTTGAACGTGTTTAGAAGCTATTGTTTTGCTACAGATCAAAATGTCGTTTGCTTCACTTGTCATATATTGTATAATTTAAGAGTTAAAAATAGAGGTGACACATTTCTATATCAACATCTTGCTTTAACATTTTATTTCGAATGTGAGAAAGGTCAAGTCAAGCTACCCTCTTTTTTATTAATCTATATTTGGACAGAGCGTAAGTAATGCAACTGTTAATAATTCTGTTATAAAATAATATCTGTAGAAAGTTTTAGGTGAAGGAGAAGAAAAACGGAAACTAAGGAAATATGGCTTTAAATTTATTAAATGGAATTAAAGTAACGATAAGTAATAAATTTGAGTTATCCCTTTTCTTTTTTGTAACAAGAACTTAATGCTTTAAAAATGCATAGAGTTTTGTTTTATTTTAATTATTTGTAGGCCACATAAAAATTGGGTCATATAAGATTTACTCCTCAATAAATAATTTTGTAGTTGATATATTATTTGGGGTATGTATACAACAAAAATTTATTATGACATTTTAACAAAGCTTTACGCTTGAATGCAGAAACACTTTTCATTTGTTATACTTTAATATTATCGACAAGACGTCATTTTTGTTCACTAAAAGCTAGGTTAACCATATTTTAATTTGAACTATTTACACTGAACCTTTTGTTTTCATACCTACCTCTATTGTATTCCCAAAAAATGGAAATTAATTACCACTGTTAAGGAAATCGCACAACCTCTGTGAACATCAGTTTGATCGTTCTCAGAGTAGCCAGTGATTAGCATAAAATTTCTAGCTTAATTGTATGTGACCCTCAACATTCCGTATAAATTGTGATTGATTAAACGCACTGTATGAGAAAATTTGCAAACGTTCGTATTTAGGATCAAAACCAAATATGAAAACAAAATAATCCCCTTAAAAGTAATTAATCCCAAATCAAGCCCCTAAATCAAGTAATACATTAATCGTTAAATACTGATAAGAGAATACAAATAATTAGCCCGTAAAATATTAGGTAATCAACTACAAAAGAAAAGTAATTTTTGTGCTTCGAATACAGTTATTTTCATGATAAACAAACTAAAAATATTTAAGATATTATTGCGATAAATATAAATACCGATTTTGTTTTATATTTGTCAATTAAAAATATGACGAATGTTAGCTCAAGGTAACGTATTTTATATTGTAATGTATATCTTGAGTTGAAAAGTTAGCAACAAGCCTTTCAATTTAATTCAATTTAGAAATAGGTAAACCCCAGCATTTAAATAAGTAAAATTTGCGTTCCGACAAGTATAATTAGTCAATACCCCATTAGCAAAATAATTAATAATAATTATGTAAATGGATTTAATTTAAAGAGAACAAACAAGTGTCAATATTAAAATTATTAACACATCGTGCCATCTGCGACTACAATTGGATATAAATGACAATGTTGGGGTGTGCGCATATTGTCAACAAAAAAATGTGTTGCGTTCAATGATTTTCAATATTACCAATCTAACTAAATGTTGAATAACCTCTAGAATGGATTACAAAATCACTCGAAGATAGTACATGTAAAATTTGTCTGCAAATCTATTCGCTATTGTGTAAAATACGTGTTTCAAAAAATTATATTCAACCGCTAACCCATTAAAAATGACAATTGACTTACTTAATTATGATCTAACAGGAAACATAATGTTCACTCTAAAAATACAATACTCACCTGTACTAAAATTCTACTCCAAAATATTTAGGCAAAGTTCACCTAAACCTCAATATAACGAACTTAACTTCTATATAAAAGCGCAAGGTCGATAATAAAACTAAGACTCGTTAAATATTTCGATGAACTTAACGCTAAAATCATTGGGTCAAATACCCAAAATAACTGATCAAAACGGTAATCAATTAGACAACTTAAAACTAAAATACGCCACAAAAGAACTAAACGCGACCAAAATTTATAGTTCTAAAATTTAACAAACGATAAAATCGAAATGTAATACCTGAATTCGGGATAATACACAGCTCATTCTCAAACAAATAATAAACTGCTTACCTCTTGGCAAATCCAGGTAATCGGCAGCTGATCAGATGATTCCTATAAAAATATCACAAAAAATAACGCAAAACTATCGTATGAAAAACCAGCAGCTGTTCAGTCAACGACCAATTTACTTTATAATTTACGTTACGTTATCATTCGAAGAATCTTTCAAAATGAACTTATCGTCAAAATCAAAATAGCCAATACTCTAGTATAGAAATTCTCATAATCCATTACGTTAAAGCTTTTCGTAAATAATGAAACACTTCAAAGAAATGCCCTGCAAAGTGGTGCAAATTACCAGTTGCTACAAAAAAATAGATTACTCATAAACTTTAAATGTAATCCAAAATAGCAAAACTTATAAACTTTGAATGGACGTAGAAATATTAGCGTTGTGAGTAAAGATACATTTATATTCAAAATAACCAAAGTCATGGAAACAGTTAAATAGCGAAATGTATCTGTTAAATACAATTTATATAGTCTGATTTGGAATAATTTCTGCAGGATTCCAATAACCCCAAATTTATTTTTTTTTATCCTAAACTTTAATTAGCATCAAAGTAATAAGGAAAACGTCAACGACCTAATTTTTATAGAACCGGCAGTATGTAATTTTATGTAACATAAATAGAATGAAACGGTCAAAGCACTGTCTGAAATAGATTACGAATGAATATGCTTTATATATTGAAATGCTATCTAAAAGATTCCTTAATTAAACTTAAACCAAAATTCATGTTCTTTCGTCTAAATATGTACGAATAAACACTTATTGAAATTACCAACACATATAAATTTCAGAAAAATATAGTTACCTCTCCATGCACAAATGGATAATCGATCCTCCTATTCTTACTCATAACGATATTGGAGAAGCTCCTCTCGGTATATGATTAATGGAAACCAATAACTTGTTAATTCTAAAATTTCTCTTTACCCCAACTTTGGCAAATCGAACTTGACTTTCATAAAACAAACTACGTTAAAGCGCTCTTGATCCCCATGTACACATCTATTAAAACGAAGAATAACCTGTGGGTGTGTTAAAAATTCTCTAAGATCCCAATCAGTGGAAGCGAAAATATTCCTACGGTAATGTTCGATACACTCTCGATTGTTCTAACCCCATTCGCTTTTCTTCCACTACATCATGGATTACACTGAGTTCTACCGCATTCAGCTTCAGCCATCTTCTATTCATCTCCCTTACCTTGTAATTTAACCAAAAGAAAATTTTACACTACTAAATCTTGAATCGGATTTCTGGTAAACAGATACCCTTTACTGGACTTATTTTGACAGAGATAGAGAATTTACACGTGTAGGAGAGAGAGAAACCTCATCATAGGGAATTACCTTAGAGTGTCCGAGAGAGGAAATATTACTGTTACTAACTACACCTCAATTTTTTCAAGGTCACGTAATTGTCATAGAGAACTTATACTGGTGTAACCTGCAAGCGCCTGTTTTTGAGAAACAAGTACCCGTTTTTTATGAAACAATTACCTGTGTCCTAAAAACAGACACCTGCAACTTTAAAGTCTAAAGGTGCAGATTTTCCTAATAAAATCTGCAACCTTGAAAAAATAAAGTGTAGTTGGTAACAGCAATATTAATTCTCTCTGTCACTCTGATGTAATTTTCTATGACGCTGTAAATGCATGTAAATTCCCTATCGGTGGCAAAACCAGTCCAGTAAAGGAGTACCTGTTTACTGCATCTGTATCTGTTCACTTTCTGACACCTGAGAATTCAGCGTTCAGGAGTGTTAATTTTTTTCGGCCATTACTAGACCTTCAAAACCAAACTGTAACTAATAAGAATAATATTGTATCTCTCTTTCTCACTCTCATTTAATTTTTTGTGGTGATGTTTCTCCCATGCAAATCCCAATCTGCCTGAGGGCCACCTTTGTAAACAGGTTAGTGAAGGAGCAGGTTTTCTTGACATCGGCGCTAGCTCTGTTCGATTACGTATAACCACATAAAATAATATGTGTGCATAAATAAGAATGTTGTTGCGCAGTATCAAGTATTCTGATGACGTCAGTTCCATATTCTTTTATTCGATTACATACATAGATTATTTCTGCAATCCGTTTTGCAAGAAAGTGCAACGAAATTTTTTTTGTATTTATGATTAAAGGTGCATCAGTTATTGGTAGATAATTACATAATGAGGTTTCATCGTTTTATTACTTCCTGCGGGGCAAAACGCTGTGATATAGACAGTTCTAACCTTCGGTTGTAAATAATGTTACACAGTAAAGCACTGAAATTTCTAATAAAATATTATTGTCCTCTTTTTCTGTAATTATGTGTGAAAAAGGAGAGAAACATGTTTTATTCCCTCCTCGAGGGGGAAGGGGGGTTGTTCAAGCTTTGCGTATAGTATGATCGGAAGAAATGGAGTTAGGGTTCTGAGGGGTAAAATAATACCCCAGCATAATGTGTCTCGGCAAAGTCCCATTTCACCTCTTCGGGTTCTACACAACTGCTTGACTCGGCTTCGTGTTACCCGATTCTGCTGTTAGCAATGTTGTAGGTGCTACTTGCGAGAGTGGAAGTTGCCTTGTGTTGCGATGTTTGGCTAGTCTTGATTTCCACGCATTTCTGAAAATCGCTTCGTGTGGTGAGGTTCTGTTCCCGTTTCTCAATTTTGGTGTCCTCTCGGATGGCCTTTTTGTTGCATTTTTGATGTTGGCTATCATCCTGGTATTTTCAAATTCTATGACGTGATATACTCCCGAAATGCTGCGCTACAGATCATTTAGAATGTCTTCCTTTTCACAGCCCTTTTGCGTTCGTCGTGTCGAATGTTGATCCTCCTGCTTGCTTCTTCTATGTTTCACATGTTCCACAAGAGGTGTTTGTGCGTTCATGTTGAATGTCTGTATGCCATGTGTGTTAAGGATTTCGCAATCTTGTCTTCTCCTCCGTAAGTCTCACTTTTTAGGTCTTGAAGCATTTTGGATGTTTCTCATTGTAAATCCATTTTGCAGTAGTGCTGTTGTTAACCTTTTTGTAAATTGAATCCACGTTGATTTCGTCAGTAGTGTTTTTACAACTGACTGCAACTGCGCATGGAGAGGACGAGATTCAGCGTTGACGTATCTATTGGTGTGGGTTGCCTTCCTGTACACTCCGTGACCAAGGTAGCCATCTCTATTCTTGTATACTTTCACGTCCAGGAATGGGAGCACGTTGTCATCCTCAATTGCTATGGTAAAATTAATTTTGTTGTTACAAGTACTTGGCGAGCTGTTCTCTACGGTGTGGCCATATAACGCAGGTGTCGTCGGCGTATCTCAACCATAACTTTGGTTTCAGACTGGCGGTATTTATAATTTCCGTTTCTAAGTTGCTCATGAATAAGTTGGCTATCACTGATAATAGTAATACTGTGGGGGCTCCGTCGACATGTTTGTACCGTTGTCCCTCGTACATGGAATACGTGTTTTTCAGACAATGTTGAGTTAGTGTCATGATGTCATTCGGTATTTGCTGTTTCTTCTTGATTATCTGCAGCGATTCTTCGTTACAAATGTTTGTAAACAGTGACAAGACGTCAAAGGTCACTAGTGGGTGCTTCTGGTTCAGTGTCTCTTCATTCAGTATCTCGGAGGATTCCGCTCGTTTCGCATATTGTTGTAGTTGTTACGCCAGATATTGCGCAAGTTGTTGTAGTGGCGCCCCGATTGAATTGACAGTTGGTTTCTACGGGGCGCCCGTCTTATGGATTTTTGGTAACCGATACGGTTTTGAACATTTGGAAAATTTCTCTCTTAGTATCAATTGTACTTGTTTTTCTTCGAGGCGGGCGCTGTTGGTGTGGGTGGTTCTTTCGAGAATGGGAATTTCTTTGTGTGACGATGTTTGGCGAGTATTAACTTCTACTTATTGGGCAATCTTTGAAAACTGTCTCGTGTGATGAGGTTATGTTCCTGTTTCTCAATTTCCGTTACCTCTCGGATAATAGCGTTATCGCGAAAGATGCCATGGCACTATTGGAACATTGGCTGAAAAACACGTATTTTATTTACCAGGGACAAGGGCACAACCAGCTCAATGGAGCCCTAAGGGTACTACGACTTGTTAATGCGCGATTTGGAAACGATAATGATAAATACCGTCGCACATCAAAATTCTTGGAACATCTAAACCGCTCCCATAACGAAATACGGTTTGCCATGAGTATGGAGGATGACAACAGGCCATTCCTAGACGTGCTGATGTACAGAAAGAAGAATGAGCACTTTGGTCACTCGGTGTACAGGAAACCCACCTACACCAAAGATGTCTGAGCCATCATCTTGCGCAGTTACAGTCAGTTCTAAAAGCATTCGTGACGAAAGCAAAGAGATTTGAGGATTCAACTCCCAAAAAGAAGGGGATGCCAACATTAACAACGGCACTACTGCAAGATGGATTTATGAAGTGAAATATCCGCAGTGCTCCATTACCAGGAAAATCGAAATCCACAGAGGAGGACGAAACACCAGGTGCCATCGTCATGCTTCATTATGTAAAAGGAACAACAGACACATCAAGCAGGCAACGTTCAACACGGACCGAAAAATATCGTCAGTGCTTTCAACACAAATAATCAAAATTGACTTGGAGGAGCAAGAAGTGTACACCATCCCTTGCGGAACATGTGACGAGATATACATAGGACATCACAAACCAGAGTGTTAGAAAATAACAGGATTATGGCCAACAGCAACACGTAACACAGACGACCATCGAAATCGAGAATCACGAGAAGAACCTCAACACACTAGACGATTCTCAAAAATTGCCCAATACGTAGAAGTTACTACTCGCTACTAAAACGTTGTGAAGGCACTTTGTCACAAGGAATCTAAATCTGTCATTGTAATTTCCACGGCACCCTAGACGCAAAAATTGCATCCAACTTTGTTACTCCTTATGGGCACCATTTTGGATTTTTGCATTTTTATATCCAGTTTTTTTTTCTGAATACCATAATGATGTATCACACATAACAGTTCTGCCTTACATTCACGTCAAAATTTTCTATTTTCTAATTTTGAGAGCTTTGTTTTGGAAAGATAACATCGTTTGATTGTGTTAATGAAAAATTGACAGTTCCATCATTTCTTGTGTGTAATTCACGTTTGTGTTATTCATGCCGCGAAAACGACTTCTTGCAATGAAGAAAAAAGAGATATTTTGCAAATTTATTATGCTTCGCATCGTAATGCAGTAGTCACAGCTGCGTTAACCAAAGCGAGAGCAACCGATTTTAAGGTTTTTTCGATTACAGATTGAAATTTGGGTGAATATAGTTCGTTTAATATACCTAGGCAAAATTAAGGCGGTATGCCCAATGAACATAAACATCAAATCTTACAAGTGGCGATAATTCGCATGATTTTTATCACGAACATCTAAATACTAAGTATAAATTGTTTCATTAGGTACAAGACAATCTGTCTGCCTCAACGAAATCAGATCTGGTAGACATCTCACACCACGTCGTTTGGGGATCACTCAAAAAAATCACATTTAATAAGCATAAGTATCGGACTTACGTAATCTACGTTTCGCAAGTTCTTCATCCAGAAGAGCGTCTTGCACGTTTTTGACAAATAAGCTACAGAACAATCACAACTTGCTTGATAATGTCATACGGTCTGATAAGTGCAAGTACACTAATGCACGAATGTTTAATCGGTACAATTAGCATTACTGGTCAGTGGCGATACACTAATAGGTCCATCCATTGATCAAGAAAATTTAAATGCCTAAATTTCTTAAGGATGTATTTAACGGACTTTGTGGACAACAATAGTGCTCTTCAGCGTTTAAATGCAACGTGGTTCCAGCAAGATGGCGCGTCGCTGCATAATGCGAGGAGGGTTAGGGAATACTTGTCATAAATGTTTCCCAGCCAAGTTATTGTTAATAATGGTTATATATACTGGCCAGTATGGTTGCACGAAAACCAAAATTTTCATTTTTTGCAACAAATCAAAAACAAACGGTAACAGCTCTAAGTTTCTTTCAGATTACTGTTCAACATAAAAATGCGTAGCTTTTGGCATTGGGGAACTTCCACTATCCTAAAAACAAAGTTACAGCTCGAGATGTCACGTATTTTAAATCCCCCACAAATAGGTATTTTAGTTCCTCAGTATATCCCTGGCTCTAATATCGGGCACGTATGATGCCGTGGGTGCCTCATTGCCTTCGAATAAATGAATTAAAATTTCGTTATAGCGGGGTTACGTTTGCGCCTCCCAAATCAGCATCATTGTATTTCAAGCCTTACACTTAAGAAATAAGAGACACTCAAATTTCATTTTGTTCCTGTTAGGCGTTCTTGCGTGTACTATATGTTATACGATATACATATGTACATACAATCTTCTAAGTTTTATAGTTTGTAGTATATTTTCCATAACCGTTGTTCTTTAGGTTGTCACATATTGTGTTATCAAATAATGATTATGGTTCAACTAATACAATATTTTATAATGAACACGTCATACAGCAAAAGGCAACGTGTTTCATTCCTTCCCCAAAGATGAAAATGGACTGCTTGAACTTTCCAAACTCCTTATGTATGCATGGCGGAACTAAGGATAAATTCAGCCGGAATGGGATGGGAAGAAACGTAGTTAATGTGTTAGGGGGACGGTACTACCCCAGCACTTGCCTAAATTGTCGCACATGGTGTGCGTATATGAAGTGAACATGCCACTATATGTGTAAGGAAAGAACTCCTGAAAGAACCTCATACAAGGTAAACGGTAACGGGAATCGAACCCATTACCTCTCGAATGCCAAGCAGGTCGCATTACTGGAGGACTATCAGCTCGTAGTGCAAATAAAAGATCTGCTTATCATCATGCAAAAGTAATGAACAGCTTTTAAAATACAATGAATGCTGACAAACGTCAGTCTGACAAAGGGTGTAAATTAATAATTAAAATTGCTATCTAAATGATTCAAAACAATAAAAAATATACCTACAAGTAAACAATTTTAACTTGAAAAGATAAGTATTTTCAATCCTGGTTAAAAATCGTAAAACTTTACACTTGAACATGCCTAATAGCGTCACCTATAATAGTAATGCATACTTCTGTAATTAAACCTTTGTATTGGTTTTATTTTAACATCGTTCAATCAATTATTGGAATTTTTTATGTAAATTAAATTACTTAAACAGTCTCTATTGCAGGTATTCCATAAAACACACATAGGCTGTATTTACTGCTTCATTAGGAGGCGTAATGCTGTTAATGATCTAAGCTAATGATTTTAACTAAAATATAATATATACACGGAGAAATATACAGAAGCGTCGTTATCACCAAGAAATTGCAACGATGTTTTAGGCGAAAAGATCACCCCAGTGATACCCCAGCATACCTTTATTGTACCCCACATAATATTCCAAAAAAACAAAAATCTTTTTCTTTTAAGAAATCTGTATTCTTATGACTCCCCTCAGCACACATATACCTTCTGCTTCACTCCAATTGTAAGGGATCACGCGGAGCTCGGGTTGCCTCTGACACCGGAGTCGAAATCTGTTGGATGTGAGATTTCCTATACATGTTGGGCAAGTGAAGATGTTTTCTGGTCTTTTTGTACTGCGTTACGATGTTCCTCCCTTCTCACATTGATGCGTAAAGGAGACCTCATACGCGATAGATTTGGATAACACAAGGATCATAGCAAACGTACAGTACCTATAAAACCGGATTATCAGAGAAGCTATCGAGATCGAAAAACGACCACAAAATTTGAATTAACGAGACGACAGTCAGAGATTTCCATCGACTTGAAACCTATTCTTAGGAAACACATAGTCACAAACAAAAGAGAGAGAGTAGAAATCAGTTAAAGAAAGGAGAAAGTAGAAGTGAAAGTGAAAGTATCAGCACCAGTCACCAGGGTATCGACCAAAAAACTCAGCATACAAATACCGCCGACCAACAGCGAGGACCTCGGTCCAGTTCGAGTTAAATTTAACTTATCGATTGGAATCGTTTCGGGATCGGAAAGTCGAGGCTTTTTCAAAAATACTAATATTATTAAAATAAAACGATAGATAACCGATATAAACGGATGAGCATAGCATCGCAGTTTTATCACTTTGATAACAAAAGGGTTCATGAATTTTGATTTTGCATTTTTACTAATTACGACATAAAATTGGTGAATAAATATCGAATTTTCTAGTTCCTGGCTAAAAACCTATCTTGGACTAAATGCCGCCTTTGAAGTATAAGTACCATATGTTGTAAAATAAGATGTTTTTAAGAAGAATTATAAAATAAGTGGTAAAATTTTGTCCATTTCCGGAAGATTTTCTGCCACTTAATAGTAAAGACGCAAACAACTATCCAATACACCCCACAATTGCGTTCCGAGGTAAACTCAGTTGAAAACGATGTCACATGAATTTGAAGAATGTGGAGGGGGTAAGGGCAAGATGGGCAGCACATCCTAATGTGATAAAAATTACGTGACTCGAACAATTTGCCAATTTATGTCAGCTAAGAGCAGTTACTGGGTCTCCCTAAATAGTTAATACATGAATCGTTCTAATACGCACTTTCCGGACTGGTTGAGGTTGTTAACGCAATTTTTCCTTAAATCCTTTGTCATACATGTGAACAGTGGAGTATTTTGATGCGAAAGGTCGAACAAAAACAGTTTTTAAATTGCCATTGGAATTTTATAATGAATAAGTCTTAATTAAGTACAACTATAAAGGAAAGAAAAAGGTAACGTGTTTCATTCCTTCCTCAAAAGGAAGAACGGGTTACTTCGCTAAGAATAGGTGCAGTCTGGATGGGATAGGAAAAAACGTAGTTAGGGCTTTGAGGGCGAATGTACTACCCCATTATTCGCGTGCGATGTGCGTATGCGCAGTGGCCACTATACATGTGTGAGGAAAACCTCCTGAAGGAACCTCATCCAGAGTAGGCTGTAACGGGAATCGAGCCCATTACTCCCTAATGCTAAGCATGTGGTGTTACCACAGCTCGGTGCACAACTAGAAGATCTTACCATTATACAAAAAGAAATAAAGAACAGCTTTCAAGATACAACGGACGCTGACACACGCCCGTATGGCAATAGCTTAAATTAATAATTACAATTGCTATCGATAAAACAGTAAAAAATACACCTAAAAATAAACAACATTAACACAATACTATAAGTATTTTTAATCATGACTAAAAACCTTGAAGCTTTACAATTACACATTCACATAATAGCCTCACCTATAATGGTAATGCACATTTCCGTAATTAAACCTTTTATTGAACTTCCATTTCATATTAATATTGTCCAATAAATTATGATTATTTATTTTCCTTGATATACACCAAATTACTTAAACAATCTCTGATCAAGTATTCCATAAAAGACACATTGAATGCATTTACTGCCACCTTAGGTGGCGTAACGCGGTTAATGATCGCCACGTATTTTAACTACAGTATAGCATATCTACAGAAAAATATACAGAATCGCCGCTATCACCTCCGAAAAGATTACAACACTGTTGGAGGGAAACTGGTCACCCCAGTATCTCATCGTATACAATTGTTTAAGGTGACGACATACCCTTCGTGTACCCGCATACATGATTCCAAAAAATACAATATATATATATATATATATATATATATATATATACACACAATGTGTCCCAAATTCGCTTCACTATAAATGGATCTCGGCTTCTGTTATACTTACGGCAAAGGTTAAATGGGGATAGTTTTAGAGGAAGATTGGAGCATTCGATATCCGGTTTCAGATTTACGATCGGTCAATTGGTTTTGAAAATATCGGTGAAAAACCGAAAATGGCGGATTTCGTTTTCGCTAGTAAATCCGAAATGGTTAATTTGACAGCTATCACAATGCGAGATTATTTTTTAAGACGAATAAGATGGCGTGTATGACGTCACAATCGTCTTTTGTTATCCGACAATCTGCCTCAACTTTCATTTTCCTTATGGCCGCCATATTGGATTTTTCGATTTTTGTAAAGAGCGCAATATTTCCAGTTTAGTGATGTCTCACAAGTGCAAAAAGATTAGAGTTTCATCGAAATATCACACTTTCTAAAGTTAGGTCTTATTTATTATTAGTAGGCCATGATTTATTTGTCGCAAAATAACATTAATAAATAATGTATAAAATCCTTTGAAATTTCAATAAAACATGAAATTAAATATTGAACTCTCAACAAGGTAGATGTTTTGAGACAAACTCCCAGCTATGAGTATGTTAAAAATAAAGCCAGAAAAATAGTCATTAATTTAATTAATACTTGAACTTTTGAACAACCTACAATAAAATTACAATTGCAATTAATTTACAGATTTGCAAAATGACGTCCATTTACATCGAGACGTTTTTGACAATTGGTGACTGTTTTCGTACAACCCTAGCAAGTGTATTTCCGTTAACACTATTTCTAAATGTATCCAAAACTCTCTGTCTCAGGGTTTCTATGGTCGCAACAGGATCAAACTCGTAGACCTCATTCTTTGTGTGATCCCAGAGGTAGAAATCCAAGGGCGAAAGGTAAGGGGATGTAGGAGGGCAAGATATTGGACCATTTAATGCAATAATTCTTTCATCAAACTGCTCCCTTAAGAAGTTCCTGACTTGAATGTTGTTGTGTGCCGGACATCCATCCTGTTGAAACCAGGTTCTTCTGAACTCATCTTCGGTGAGAGTAGCTCGTAAAGCCGGCACAACCTGGTTTCGCAAAAGCTCTAGGTACCTCTGTCCGTTTAAGTTATAGTCAAACAAAATGGTCCTATAAATCGATTTCCTGCAATGATTAGTAATTTATAATACATAGGTGCCCAATTAAAATAGGTAAGTTAGATTAAATTACCAATAATCCCACACCAAACGTTACTTCCAAATTTTGTCTGTAGACGTCTCTATGCCACTTCGTGAGGGTTTTCTACAGCCCAATGATGAATGTTGTGCTTATTAAAAACTCCACAATTCATAAACCTACTCTCATCAGACCACAAGACATGATTAATTAACAAAATCGGGATTTTCACAACACATTCTAGTATACCACTCGCAGAAGCGCATTCGTCTTGGAAAATCAATTTCCTTTAGTCCTTGAACTATTGTGGGTTTGTATGGATAGTAGTTATTCTTTTTAACACTCTTTGTACCGTTGATTTTGACACACGAATTTCCGGTTCTACCGTTCTTACCTATGCACTGGGGTTTTCTTTGACAGCTCGTAAAATGTTTCTGTCACGATTTTCATTATCAATATTGTATCCGATTTTAGGTTGTTCGAAGGCTCCATAGTTAATTAAATTAATTACAATTTTTCTGAAGTAGGTTTTATGAGGCTGCCGTCGTTCGGAGTACATCTCCAAATACCTCGCTGAGGTAATGTCGGCGTTTCTGTTTGACTGCAAGTAAAGCGCTAACATGTCAAACCTTTCTTCATTTGAATAGGGAATACCGGCCATTTTCAACAGGCTTTTACAATTTGTGTGTCACGTTTATGATTTTAATGACAGAAAAACGTAATACTTATGAAAACATTACTTTGAATTATTTAACGTCAAAGTCAGAGCCACCTTGTATGAAAAAATGAAACCCAATTTTACTGACAAATAAATCATGTCCTACTAATAAAATAAATAAGACCTAACTTTAGAAAGTGTGATATTTCGATGAAACTCTAATCTTTTATGCACTTGCGAGACATCACTAAACTGGAAATATTGCGCTCCTTCAAAGAAACGAAAAAGCCAATATGGCGGCAATAAGAAAAATGAAAGTTGAGGCAGATAGTGGGATAACAAGAGACGATTGTGACATGTCATACACGCCATCTTGTTCGTCTTAAAAAGTGTCCGAATAATCTCATATTGTGACAGCTGTCAAATTAACCATTTCGGATTTACTGGCGAAAAACGAAATCCGCCATTTTCGGTTTTTTGCCGATATTTTCAAAACCAAATGACCGATCGTAAATCTGAAACCGGATATCGAATGCTCTAAGCTTCCTCTAAAACTTACCCTATTTAACCTTTGCCGTAAGTATAACAGAAGCCGAGATCCCTTTATAGAGAAGCGAATTTGGGACACATTGTAAATCAGTAAAAATATTTCATTTACCATCGATGCTTTGAGATAATATGGCCTGACTGTAAAGCTTCACTAATCAAAACTAAATTCAATAGCCGCTAAACCGTATTGTTACCCAAGTAGTAACATAATATTTTGTACCACTATAGCCTGATTCTTACTATTATAATAACATTATTTCTTTTATAATTTCCCTTAAGATTAAGAGAAAATCAATGGTGCAATATGATATAATTTCTCAAATCCGCTTTAAATATATATAAATTCTTTTTCTATTATAGCCATTGAAAACTAGCACTGACAATTTTACCTTAAAGTTAATTTGTTCATAAAACTATCGCTAGGTAAGAATTTATATTTTATTGAGCGATTGCTGAATTGCCGTATAAAAATCAAGTGTTTATTTTTGTCTTCAGAACAACTGCTACTTTATAAATACCGCTTGAATGAATAAATTAATTTATGATAACTAATTATACAGCACAAAAACTGCCTGTTTACACAAGTGGAATATGTGTATCTATTATATTGATAGTGTTTTCATTTCAACTATTTGATTATTCGTACTAGTTGAGCGTTATCCAAAATATAGGAATTTGGTTAAAAGAACGGATTTAAACAAAAATTATGTATATGATAACTGTTAACCATGATTTACTTATTTGCTTGAACTGTCAGTTCACATTGACAAAATACAGCGGTTATAAATGTGTGGCGTTACAACACCTGTCAGAATTACGTATAAAGAGTTTTAACGTAAATCCGTATTTATCTTTTATTTAGCTTTCAGACTTTTTGCCACGAGCATTTATTTATCTTTATTATTAACGTTTAATCCAAACAGTTTCGCATGAAGTTCGGTTTATTTGAGGTAAACGTTTGAATAAAAATTAATGTTTACATATAACAAATTATTTAGATGTGTTACTGCTTTGTGCAGAATTAAACTTTCGGTAATCTATATTAGACGTATCGTCTTCTAAATTAATATTCGTGGTACAAATCTACAGTTTATCTTAATTTGTGTTATTGGATAAAGTGATAATTAGGGTAATGTAAAATTCGGTTTCTTTTTTTATTTTTTAATTTTTAAATACTGGATACTTAATCTCTCGTTTTGGTTTATCTGTGCCTTTATAAATGTGCTAATTAAAATTTTCTCTTCAAGTCCCCCCTCTCTTTACTCCTTGATAACCTTTATAGTAGCCCAGTGTAGGTAATAAATTTTCTGATTACGCATCTAAAATCCTCAAATTACTTCGCTGTCTCCTGGGCTATACTTTCTAGATTATTATTATATGTGATAATGGTGAAAGTTTACATTTTCATATTGCTAGATAATACTTGATTAAGACATCCCAGTCACAATCGTTCTACGGTATTGTAAAGGAGCCACCGATGAGGAACAGTTTTTGACCGTTATTGCTTTTGTCTTTAAGCCATTGGTATTATAGGTCATGATTTTCATCCGTAATAAGACTAAAATATCTAAATCACTATAACTTATAACAACTACAGAATCATGTTTTCAAACAAACCAAACTCGAAAGTGCAATTTATTTCTTTTTAAACTTTAATTGAAGATTCTGTATTCTTAAATTATATCACGTATTTTCGAATATTTTTTTCACATCTAGTATGTTAAAATTATTCAGTTCACGTATTTAAATGTAAAAGCTGTAATTTCAAGAAAAACAGGATTATTTTAAAAATTCTATACATTTGTAAGAAAATCTATAAACCGCTGTCACTTAACCTTCCGAACGTTCATAATAAATTCGTTTCTCTTTATGAAAAATTTATTTATGTCACGAAAGCAAGTCAATTTGTAAACTTTTCTTGTAACTTACAATGAATATATCTAAAGTTTCATGTGTTGGACTGTACGTAAGTATACTTTAACGCATTATTTAAATGATGCAGGGAAACTTTAATTTTTTAATTAAGTAGAAGTTTTATATGCGAACTGGCTTTCCATTTTAAGTGACGTTAGAGTATAGATTCACGTTTGGTAACCAATGCTTTCAATGTCTCCAATTAGAGGATGTCCACGTCTAGCTGTGTCATCCAAAATTCATTTGAGTAATTTAAATTTCTGCCAATTTTCATTATTCCTGTTTAGTTTGCGCTAGTTTTAAATAGGACATTTGGTTGTCTGAAATATTACGATTAAGGCTACAGAATTATTCATCACTACGTTAACATCTATTAGTGTTTTATATCGTTTAGGATTTATTAACTGCAATATCAAGCTTTAAACTTAAGTGCGTAATTTAAACTGTTAATTACTTTAGAGTACAGTATAACAGGCAGTACTGCTGCAATACAAATATGGAAGCTTAGGGTTATTATAAGGACTCCAACCACTATCCCTGGATACAGAAATATGCAACAGAATCTCAAGGTTTAAATTTTTTACATTTTGTTGACATAATCCATAGGAAGATTTCCTTCTAGACTGAAGAAGCGCAGTGGCTTCATAACCTGTACCTAGAACAAAATTGGCTTCTAGAGGCTAACCCAATTGGGTATGACTCCATTGCCAAATAAAATAGTTTTTTTTTATTACTTTAGACCATTCGGACATCTGATTCCTTTTCAGTTCTAGGGATAAATGGAATCAGATCGCTTTTGTGTAATGGTGTAACGAACGTTGGTGCTATGCTGTGCCCTGTAATAGTTTATTTTAGAGTTGGGTTTGCTGTAAGTATTACTAAACATATTCGTAACTTGACTATATTTATTAAATAACGTTGGGGCTAATGCTCCCTAGTAGAACCGAGGCACCTTGGCCGCCATTTTTTTTGTGACGTCACCTCTGGGGCACATTTACCGCCACTTTTTATATATGCCGACGTAGGGGATCGTATTTTTTTCACCTGAGAATAAAAAGATTTTATTTAATCTCTGTTTTTTAATATTTGTTAAGGTCCGTTCTTATCAAAGGAGATTGCATAACTGTTATTAAAATTATTACATTTATTTCAATACCCATCTAGAGATTGTGACCTTTTACCTATACGAAAAATTTATTTATACATTGGGGGTGTTATTATAATAAGGGGTCCTAGTCTTGTAATACAGGAATCTGTTTGCGGGCTTCGCCTCTGTCAAATTTGAGCTAGCCCTTAAATGCAGTATTAAAGATTGCATAGAACATAATCGCTTAAAGACTAGGTTTTTATATCCTTGTTAAAAATGAAAACAACCCTAATAAATATTAATAATAATAAACACAGATTAAATAACATCTTTTTATTATGAAAACACTTGTAATCATATTTGCACGTCTTATTTATAAATTCTTCCCCAGAATACGATTTTTATGACAGGGGCGAAACCCGCGATCAGATTCCTGTATTACAAGACTAGGTCCCCTTATTATAATACAAACCCCAATATACAAATAAATTTTTCGTGTAAGTAAAGGGTCACAATCTGTAGAATACAAACCCCAATGTATAAATAAATTTTTTGTGTAGGTAAACGGTCACAATCTGTAGATGGGGATTAAAAGAAATGTAGTAATAATTTTAATAACAGTTATGCAATCTCGTTTGATAAAAACTGGAACTAATAGATATTAATAAACACAGATGAAATAAAATCCTTTTATTCTCAGGTGAAAAAATACGATCCCCACGTAGGAATAAATAAAAAGTGGTGGGAAATGTGTCCCAGAGGTGACGTCACAAAGGTTACAGAGGTATTGTAATCGGTCGGCGAAATTTCGAGTGCAGCATTCTAGTTTTTGTGAATTATCGCAAAATAGAATATAGATATAAAGTGGATACCAGCGTATTATCAAAGAGGATTAAGCTTCCTTTAAAATGAGATACCATACTTAAAAATTGCTTTACCGTAAGTTGGAGAAAAAGAGGTTCAAACGTGAAAGTTTCAAAATGTATGTCTGTCTGTCTGCCTGTATGCGTTCCAGCGCTATAGTGTCCACAAAGATAATCCGATCATCATGAAATTTGGTACCCAGATTCGGATCCATGCGTACACGGAGTAATGAACTTTTGAGCGCAATCTGTCCAGTCAAAATGGAATTCCAGATTTCGACTACTACAGAGTGTATAAATACGAACGGCTATTCGTAGCAAACCGACACGTCTTTACGTAGGTAACTAAGTGAACTATCCTAGAATATCTGCTAAATTCTTCGTTTGTTCGTGAACTCCTCCAGTAGCGCAGTGGCAACGCGTTTGGTTGATGTCCCGGCGTCTCGGGTTCAAGACTAATAATGTACGAATCTTATTAGACGTGTTAAGGCATTTTTGGCCATTTAAAATGATTTTTGAAAAAAAAAATTTAGCCCTTAGGTCAAAAATTTTCGAATTTTTTTTTCATTTTTACAAGTTTTGAGCCACTTCTGGCCTTTTGCGATAATTTTTGAAAAAAAAATTATTTGGCCCTTAGGTCAAATTTTTTTTTTGCATTTTTAATCGTTTTGAGCCATTTCTGACCATTTCAGATGATTTTTTGGAAAAAAAATTGTTTCGCCCTTTGGCTAAAAATATTCACAATATTTTTTTGCATTTTTACACTCTATGATAAATTTTAAAATGTCAGAATTCTAATTCCTTTTTTTATTATTAAGTAGAATTTATGTCATTTAGGAATTATATAAACAACTGTTGTTTTCGCAACGACGAAAGTTAACTATGGAGTAAATGTAAAAATGGTAACCGCATCAATAGAAACATGGGAACAAGTGGATTTATATGTTTATAAAAATTGTACTTTTATGCACATATTTACACGTTTTCAATTTAAAAACTAAATAAATGTATACTGGGTGATTATGATTATTTACTTTCTCTGATCAACTTTTTCGATCATGATCATTTTTTTTAGTACGTCAAGCTTTATAGGTATTATTTAAATAATAACTGAAATTTAAGATAATCTGTCTTGGTCTTCATATTTAATTGTTTCTGTCGATTTTTTTAATAAAACAATTTAAAAATTTAATGGTATGAAAAAAGTGTAGAAAATTTCTAGTAGCAAAAAAAAAAACACAGTAGACTAGTTATAAAACACATCAAATTCTTTCAATTTTACTTTTGCTTGTTTAAATTATCAACTACATTGTATTGTGAGGTCATGTATTGCACCGTCAGATTTCTTAGTATGTTTTGTGATCTATTCGATTCAATATTGTGCTTGTTGCAACCTTGGCTATCAAAAGTTGTGCCGCAAAGATAAAAATTCTATTTCTTTCCGTTCAAAAGAAAAAAATATCAAATATTTCGAATTTTAAGAAACGTTTATTCACTTATAATTTGGAAACCGTGACAGATAGACGAATTCTGCGAGATGTGGTGAGTTGTGTTAATCGAGTGTAATCAGAAAATTTGGCTAAAAGTGGCCGGTCAAAAATTATTTTTTTACAGTTTCGAAATTTTGAAAGTTGTGCTGGGTTGTGCTAGTCAAGTCCAAAAACTTTTCCTACTGGAAAAATTATGCCAGATCGATGTAGTCCATAGTACAGCCAAAAACGTTCTCGAAAAAGGTCGTGTGTTGTTCCACAGCAGATATGTTTGTATTGGAAGGAAGTCAAATTCTGTTTAGTAAAAAGATAAATTTGCATCATTTTTTCTACTTGTATATACTTAATTTTATTCTGTAAAGCCTTTTCTTGCTTCATGTTAATCGGAAAGTTTGTCAGAATTTTTTAAATGCCATAAAATCGTCTGTGTCACGACATACGGTTGGCCCTTTTTTCTGGCCGCTCCGATAGTAGGATTCAACTGGAAAGGTACATAAATAGTGCAACTTCTTAACTCCCTACGCGTTTGATGCTCAATAGTGTCGTGCATTGAATCACCATTGTTCTAAATGTGCCCTACTGTACAGAACTTATGCGTAGTTGTTTTTACGTTGAATTTATTTATTGAAACGATTTTTTACATTAGGCCCTACGTTGTTGTCCGTGTGAAAGGTTACCTCTTTTCCTACACACTCATTGGTCAGATAATGTAATAGGCTAGTTGCTATTTCGTTAGATCCCGTATTGGCAAATACCTCGTGCTGAAAGTAACAAAACTCAATCTTAGATGGGATTTCAAATACCGTAAAGGTTAAACAATTTAAGCGAGGTATAATAAATTGATGAATCATCCCCATAAGGCATCGGAAAAATTACTTGTAAGTCAGGCAACTCTAAATAAAAAATTCTCTTTTGCCTTCCCACATCTCTAGTTTATCTTCTCTGTCTTCGACTTTATCCTTTATATACCAGTCATGTCTTTCCTCGAGTGACTATCTTTCTTCCGGGTTAGAGTTTTTAAAGGCTTCGCATATAGCATATTGATCCTTTTCAGGTTTGAAAATTGTGTTTTGAAAATGTGTTTATAGGTATACTTTTTGGCAAGCGGCAATTCTTTATTTTCTTGCTCCATTTTATAATATCGATACATTTGCGCTAATGCTAAAGATCCGTGCAAAACCTCTCCTGTCGCGTCGTTTGTGCTTTCAGATGTGGTTCTATTCGTTCCAAAGAGTTGATGTTGGCAAATTTCTTCTTTGGTTTCTTACTTCCCGGCCACTACCATTAGATTTATTGCTCCTTTTACTGTGGTATAGGAGTGATGAAGAGTTATACAGCCACAACTGTTACTTACGGCAATATTGACCATATTACGTAAATAATCAAGAAGAATATCGCTACAACAGTAAGTTATGGTTGTATTGCAACACAAAACCGTCAAACTTCAACCAGGAGATATCCTGGTTTGTATTGAAACAAATTGCAATTCAACTTATCGCTATATTGCAATATACGGGTTAGACATACAAGTACAGCAAAACGGACTTAACCCGGAAATTTTAATTTTTTGACACTTGTGGCTACATTGTCTTAGATGTGCGATATACTTGACAAAAAACGTATGCCTGTATAAGGCGAATGTGAGTCTTGTACAAAAGCTCAATAAATTACTGGATCAATTACTTACTGATTGAGCAACTTCGACACACATTTGAAACCATATATAGAATTCTATATTAATAAATTTTGATACGGAGAACAATTGTCGCAATCAAAAAGCAGCTTCCTCGTCGGAGGTTAGAACCCTCATTATTTATTACGACTCCTATAACGTATGACTATCATCTCCATTTACCTATGCTCTATATTGTTAGCATATTATTAAGTGGTGACAAATTTTTACTTTTACTGTTTTTCCTTATTTTTGGTTTGATAATCCGAAACTGCCTAGTTAAAAATGTTGATTAAAAGTCTCAATTTGTATAAGTATGATTATTTTTTAAATACCTCGATCAGCTTGAAATTTAATACTGTTTCGATAACCTTCACGCGAGTAAAAAAATTCAACATAACTCCAGTTAAACAACTAGTTTACCTGAAAATGTTCGAGAAAAGTGAAACATTACAGGTAAATTTGGTGAAGCTACATATTCCATATGTTGATACGGATTTACTGTTTTGTTATTATAACCGTATGCCAAATTTTTCACTCCAGCTCAAACTGTCCACAATACAATATTGATTCAAATTGAGGTGTGATAATCAAATACCCCATTTTACGTTTTCTTTTTATGTACAAAACTCTGTATCTCTGAAACGAAGCGATTTACAAAAAAAATCGTATTTGCCTTGATATTTTCCTCATATTCACAGATTTTCAGATCGAAATAATGAACCAGTGGCGTACGCTATGAAGTACATGAAATCAAATTTTCTTGTTTCTCTTGTAAACGATCCGTCAAATCACAAAACTGCAAGTGACCTTATTCGACGTGGCTGTATCTCCGTCACTGTATCGAGTAATTGACTATCGACAGCATCAGTGAATGACTCATGTAGAGTGTAGGTAATGTACATAATATCAGATTTTCTGTGTGTATAATTCCTGAGAAATAAAAAAAACGTCCCTTTTTTCGAAACTTCAACACCCTCAATTTAAAAAATGGTGGCTTTTCGACCATATGTTCATTTGACAGAATTATCTTAATTTGACACGAAGAATACGTCCTTACAGACATTTTTGAAACACCGTCTATATGTATATATATATATATATATATATATATATATATATATATATATATATATATATATATATATATATATATATATATATATATTATATATATATATATAATGGGTTTTCGGTGGTGGGAATGAAGTTTGCCCTCAACGAAGTCCAACACAAAAATTAAGACTCGTTTGGGAAATATGTTTATTAATTAATTATGTTACGGTCTTTTATTTTATGTCGGTATACGGATGACGGGTTCTTCGTTCCAAGGGCTAGAAAACGTATCCTGGCGCCACCCAAAAATAAGCTATCGTACAGGTGGTCTTTGGGTCCACTTCTGAACATCTAAGGCTTCCCAAACGGCTGCGTCGGGTTTCCCAGTGGAGGATAAAGTTCAGGATCTAATCCTTATGATAGAAGATGTACCTGAAACTTAATTAGTACGGACGGACGGCGGGTACGGTATTTAAAGGTCCCCTTGACAAACAAAACTCCTTCACTAGTGATGGATGAAAATGAATAATTCTTAATAAATATGAACTCTAATAATTATTCATATTTCAATTATTACTGTTCAAGCAAAACGGTGCTCGGTAGCAAAGTAACTTTTTGCTAGTTATCGAAACAAATCAACTAGGTTTGGAACTTAATTACAGGGTGAGCCTTTGTTAAGTTTAATTGAATTAATTAATTGTTAAACTATTCTTTACCTCATATCAATTCACAATTATAGCTTCGTCTATACGTAACGCAGTGAGAACTGAAAGAGAGATAAAGATTTTTCTGAAAGCACTAACCTGTACTGAGTACGACATTTAAAAGTGGGGAAAGGCTGGAAATTCCATAATTTTAACGATGAGGCGACAGCGTATCAATTTGTTTTAATTGATATTAACTCAACTACTCAATTAATATTTCTTTCGTTGTGCTAAAATTATTATGTATGAAGTAATAGAGCGATTGATATAAAATTCAGCCAGTTTCTATTAACAAAAAATATTGATTCTATGAAATGGTTTAATTAGTAATTAATAACACTTATATTAACTAAAAATCACGCATTACCAGAAGCTAGTTACTGTTTGACACATCTGTCGGTATTATTTAAATACATAAAATTTTATACAATAGTAAAAGATTAGATACATTCTTTTGTAGTTGGAATTCATAGAAAGTATTTTAGATTTAACTTTAATTATTTATATCGAAACTGTTATTTACCAATGCAATTTTCACTAAATAAATTGACTGACTTATAAGAACGGTGTTAATTATTACCTGTATAAATGGTCAAAAATTCCTTAGATTTTAAAAGATAGACTTTTGGAAAGTATTGCTTTAAATATTAAACAAAGTATATGGTTGCAATTAGATGGAGCACCTGCACATTTCTCACGAGCTGTTAGATAATATTTAAATAGGAAGTTTCCTGATAAGTGGATTGGGAGAGGTGGACCAATTGCCTGACCACCTAGCTCTCTTGAACTAACATCCATGGATTTCTTCTTTTAGGGGTATATCGAAAATTTAGTTTACAGCACACCTCTCACCACTGAAGATGGTATGAAAAGAAGAATCAGAAATGCTTTTGAGACGGTCACATAAGATGTTTGTTGCAAAAAAGAATAGCACTGTGTATTCAAGAAGATGGACATCATAACGAACATTTATATTAACTTTTTTTTATTTTTTGAGCAAATTATGACACATTTCAGTAAAATTTTAGTTTCCATTGTGTACATGCTTTCTATACGTAGTCTGTGAAATTGTTGCATTATGTAGATTAAACTAAAAATCGCAATAAATTTTTTAATGTTTCACTTTATTTTTTAAAATTGAAGCCGATTGGTTTCGCATGGACGAGCCAAGCATCGTCAGAGCTTTGAAAGGTGACAATTTGTCGTTACAGTTAGAGTAAAGATAAGTGTATAAAAAATTTATTGCGATGTTAAGTTTAACCTACATAGTGTAGAAATAACTTTAGAAACGTTTAAATTAAAGTTACTGAATTTGAAAATGTATAACATTAGCCAAAAATCATTAAGAGTAGGCATTTTGGGACGATATTTCAATCTACAAATGATACAGGAACAGACAAATTCCAAAAATTATTACATCAGTTGAAAATTTGAATGTTTAGGTATAGGAAACCCTTATAGAAGTTGAAAGGTAATTAAGTAATCTAAACGATAAGTGTATAAAATACAGGATGTTCCATTTAAAATAAGCCGAATATTTCAGTATGAATGTTCTACTAATTTAACTGAAAAAATGAACACCTTGTAAAGAGGTGTTTACTATTCAGTCAATAACTAGACTAAGGGAACGGTATTTTACTTAAACCTCAGAGTAAGTTTGTTGGAGTTAATTTTATTAGTAGATATTTAATTTTTCCCAAAACTCAGAAAAAATTGATATAACTTGAAACACTATGTATGTAGGTATAGGGAACCTTATGAAAGTGCTACTTATTTTTTACGTAAAATTCGGAAATACAATAATATATGGGGTGTGTCATCTGAAAAAACATAACTTTGATATTCCACTTTTTTTGGAGCACCCAGTATATTTAAAAATATTTTCAAAATGTTGCCCGTATTGACTTATATAGTATTACTGTATTAGAAATTAACGATTATATGCCGTTTCGCCGTGGAACTCCGTGGCATCGGTCGTAATTTACCTGTACATATATATATATATATATATATATATATATATATATATATATATATATATATATATATATATATATATATATATATATATATATATATATATATATATATATATAGTGATTTATCTTGAGTTGACTTACAATAAGTAGAACATTAGCATTTATTTACAAGTCAATTTAATTACTCGCAAACATATCATATCTTATCAAAAGAATTGGCCGTCTAGTGTTAGGTACGTTGTGCTACTTGAATTAGATGGGCTGGATGAGGTTAAGTGTTGCATCATGCAGGGCAGGTAAAAAATGAAACTTCTCAAATTAAAATTGACAAGCCCTTGCGCAATGATGGTGCACCCGGTTAATGTACTATTGCGGGAAAGAACCAGCTATAAAATCCACTTTATTCATAAATAATTGCACAAGTACAGTAATAAATCAAATATCACAAAAAACAACAAAATGGTTATATATATATATATATATATATATATATATATATATATATATATATATATCAAAACACCATTTAAAAAAAGCATGTAGTCACACCCACAATAGTGTCATAAATAAATCAGAATAAAAATCGTAATACCAAACATGTGGTTCTTTAAAACCAATCATGTTGGTCTTTAAGTAAATAAGCACATAAAGCATTAAGGAAAATTACGGTTGTAAAATTGCAAAGGTGACAAGGTAAAGGCAAGGACAAAAGAAAATAGACAAGGAATTTATACATACACATTTGTTTAGTGACTACAAGTACAAAATACATACGTACAGTTACAATAAATTACATATAAAGAGAAATTAGTCCGCAGGCAAACAATTCTACTTAAGCAAACTAGTACCAAAAAACACATTAAACAAAGCCTTACAAAGATAAGTTATAAATAGATCATTACATCGTGACCGATATATGCCTGAGTGCGTTAGAAAACTACAGCGCCCCTTTCTCAGGTTATACATTCACCTATACAACAATAAAACAATAAAAATAAAACTCGAGGTGTTTAATGGTCATCTGGACCCGGGAGTATGTAAACACTCAGCAATTGCCTATTTACAATTAAACCAAGTTTTATCCTGTACCCGTTCGACCATGGCCATTTCTACACAAATATCAATATAAACAACAAACAACAATGCTAATTAACCCAAATGCATGAGTAAGAGAGCCCAATACTATCTTTTATTTTAGCAGAATTCTGCTTAATGAACCCGCGTGCGAATGGGACATCTTTGTAAGGCAATGTTTGATTTTTAGTAAGTTACGTAAGCTTGTAGATTTGGTTACTGCGAGCTTCCATTAAAAATACCTACTTACGTTGAATATTATAATCCTTCAATTAGCCACTTATTCACCAATATTTAACGGGTTACGATAGGCCGTGTAAACCCAAGACGATAACAATTATTTATACATATATTGTTTACACGCATGCTTATTAACACCCGAATATTTAGTTTAGTAAAGGAAAAAAACTAATTCACGGTTTGAGTTTTCCAAGAATGTATACGATCAACTATTTATGTACAGACTGTTTACAATGAAGGTATATACTCAAACACCCCGATTGATCTTACTCAATTGAAACCCTAACTACAACTGCTTTCCCCTCCGATTTTAAACTAACTATATTTACTCACGACAATCAACCACCGTTATTGCAAGTAATAACAAAAAACGCAACAAAAAATTATTTCGTGTGAACATTTGTCACATTCGTAACAGAACGAAATCTTAAATCTTAAAAAGATGCATTCGTCCGTAACAAACCCTACATGTAATGACAAATTTGCTAGTACCAAACAAAGACATCTTTGATTGCAGTGTGTAACCGACGCAATTAATTATTGAACTAGTGACATTTTTACATCAAAAAGGTGCGTGTAAAACTACTCAGCAATTCGTTACACATCTGTTTCTATATTAACATTTGTTTTTCTAAACAACCCTTTTTCAAATATCAATTACGTACAATACAGAAAATAAAATATTCAGAAAACATTACCAAATTACGACTTAAGATATAATAAAATATATCAAACCCCATTAATTCTTCTATGGCGGTAACAATTTCGATTTGAGCACGTTTATTACAATAATAAAATTTTCGCGATCGGCAACCTACAATATATATATATATATATATATATATATATATATATATATATATATACTATATATATATATATATATATATATATATATATATATATATATATATATATATATATATATATATATATATGACAAACAACAATATTATAGTGTGTAAATCTTACACTTTTTAGCTTTCTCACATTAGCCAACGTATTTGTAAGTTATGTATACATCATTCTATGTTTATAAGATCAAGGCGGGTTTTGTTTGTGATATTCAATGGGGTTACATTATAAAGTAGAGATTATTTTGGAATATTGAAAACTAATTATGTTTTTTATGATTGTGGACCTGAACAGGCTAAATTTGGCCTATCGTGCTAAAGCACTCAGGACTGAGCCATTCATACTTACAACAGGAAATGATCGATCTTTTTGGCGGACACAAGGCATCATCGAGTTTTGTTAGCATTAAATTTAACTAGATTATTGCTTCCCCATTCGAGAATACGTTGAATGTCTTTGTTGATTGAATTTGCCATTTCAGCTTTAATTTCTTGATTTGACATAGAAGGTGGAATTATCACTATGAGTAGATGAGATGAACTACAGTGAAGAGTGCTATTTATTTATGTACAGCAGAAACAGTGTAGGCGCTATAACAGATCCCTGTGGCACGCCCGCGTTTATTCTAACTTCTTTTGAAAAAAAGCCATCAACTACGACACGAATTCGTCTTTTATCAAGGAAACTAGAAACCCAGTTGATGAGCGTATCATTTAACCCAAACGAGGTGAGTTTGGCAAGTAAACACTTATGCCAAACTTGGTCAAATGTCTTTGAGATATCTAAAGCGACAACTGTTTCACCGGACTGCTCTACTGTATTGTTCCAAACTTGGGTCACATATGAATAAGATCACCTGTTGAACGACTTTGCCTAAACCCATATTGGTGGTCACTAAGGAGTTTGTTAGTTTCAAGGAACGTGAGCAGTTGCTGATTGATGGCTTTTCCATGATTTTAGACAAAATGGAAGTGATGGCAATTGGTCGGTAGTTTGAGGATCAGTCTTCTCGCCTTTCTTGGGAATAGGACTGGTACTAGTTCGGGGAACATTTCATTAAGATAATAGCTGGGATACCGTCTGGGCCAGTCGCCTAATTGAGATCAAGCCTACTGATGATCGATTCCAAGAGCTTGTACCGAAAATGAATTGGTTTCATAGCGTATGAAGAAGAGTTGACTAGGGGTACATCTTTTCCAGAATCATTGAGACACGAGTTTGATGCAAACAAATCCACAAAAACATTGGCTTTGTCTACAGAATCAGCAACTACCGATCCGTCAATAGATGTCAGGAAATCAAGATGTACCAAAGTTTTTACTAATGGCTTTAGCTAAAGACCAAAATTTACGACTTCCTAAAGGAGGTGTAGCTAGTTCATTGCATTCTCGTTGTTCGAACAACTTTTTAGTTTTGCAGATATTTCTAGCACCAACGTATTCTACATGACTGTCGACCGATTTATTAGATTTCCATTTAATGTAGTATTTATTTTTTAAAGATATTGCATCAGGACAAGCCTTATTGAACCAGGGTTGGGAACGTGAATGACCTATACGGTACTGTTTTTGGGAATGTATAACTCCATTCCCATGAGGATGACTTCAGATCCTGAAAGAGTCCGAAGAAGAGGACGACTTAAAACAATATTCACGCCATGGAAAGGTTGCAAAGAAATCTCGTAAATCACTCTATCGAGCTGACTTAAAACACCACAAGGTTCTATCGGTTTTGCGAACAACAGTGGAATTAGGTACAGTAGAAATGATTTCTATTAGACAATGGTCGGAAAGACCTAAAGGCGAAAGAACGGAAGTTTTATAAACAAGAGGGTTTGATGTAAGAAAGGGATCTAGAAGATGTGGAGTATGGTTAGGGTTATCAGGGATTCTTGTGGGTTCAGAAATCATTTGTGTGAGATCACATGAAATAGCAAATGTTTCTGCACTATGACCAGCAGGATTTGTAGTAGATGAAAACTGAAGCCAATTAGAGTTATGAACATTGAAATCGCCTACAATTGAGATATCGCAAGATGGAAACTGAGACAGGAGATAGTCAACTTTCATACTAAGGTAATCGAAGAAGTCTTGAAAGTTACTGTCATTAGGAGACCTATAAATGCAACAGTAGAATTTCACAAAATTAGGACCAGAATGTTTAAACCAAATCACGTCAAAATTTTTATTTTCTAAGGAAGAAACCCTCTTGCAAGCAATTCTGTCCTTGATGTAGGCACATACGCCTCCTTTATATCGAAAGTTAGAGTGAAGGTGGTATTGAGGAAATTGCAAGTCGGGTGACTCGGAGCTTTCAGAGGAGACTTGTGTTTCAGATAGAAACAAAATATCAGGTTGTAATTGTTCAAGATGTTGGTGAATAGCATTAAGATTAGACCTGATACCGCGGATGTTGCAGTAGTGAATCAGAAAGTTGATACTTTCGATGACCGAGGTCGCTTGGGCCCTGCCCTCCCGGACATCCGAATGGGGCAGGATTTTACGTCCGGAATTTATTACCCTAGAAACCACAGCCATCTTATTTTTAATTTGGGACTTTTAATCCGATAGGAAGACAGTGAGGGCGAGAAGGAAGAATAAGGATGAGAATAGATTAAGGATGAAGGAAAAGGTAACCGGCAGCCCTTACCGAGCTCAGAAAATCGGAGACCCAATATTAAGGAGCCCATGGTAAGGGTGGTGGTACCTCCCCAGCTGGCATGGAGTATACATGCCTACCACATATTAAAACAAATATTTTGTACGATGACTTCCCCAGTTGTCGTTTTGTAACCTCAAGAATGTCTGTAAATCCATTTGCGGTTACAGACAGTTTATGAAGAAGTATTTTTTACCTGTCCAACTGTAAAGAAATGGTAAAGAGAGAAGAAAAGGTGTGCCGCGACCAGCTGTGTTGTATAGTGCATCAACAAACACCAATATATCGCATGTGGACGGTTTTATTAGAGAAAATTTGTCGAATTTTAATCAAAGCGATATCGCAAAATATTGATGTGTAGGATTCGTCCATAGTATCGTACAGGAACTAAGTTACAGAAAAGTTTGTGCGCAATGAGTGTCTCGTTTTTTGTCTGAGGATAAAAATGTTTGCGGATGGGTTTGTCTCCACAACACCTTACGGAGTACAACGAAAAAGATAATAACTTCCGTTTATCAATAATTACTGGTGAGGTAAGTTGTCATCGATGCAAGGGAAACATTCAAAATCACTACCACCAAAAAAAGTTTAGGGCACAACCTTCCACGGACAAGGTTTTTTTTGACAACAAAGGACCATTGCTGATAAAATTTACAGAACGCAGCGTGAATATTAGTGCAAATCTACACAATGAAACTAAGACGAAAACCTCCACGAAAACTTTCCAATGGTGTAGTTTTGCTTCACGAGAGCGCACGACCTCATGTCTCAAACGTAGTGAAAGAAAATTTGCAAAGAAAAAACAGAGCGTTTGAGAACATCCACCCTGCAGCCCAGATTTATCGCCTTCTGATTTCCGTATCATTGGCCCCCTGAAAAAGGTATTGAGAGATAGACATTATGAATCGGACGTTAAAACACAAAACGCCGTCAAGAACCAGCAGCCATAAGAATTTTACGAGCAACGTGTAAATCGGTAGGTGAATCAGTGGGATATGTGCCTTAATTGTAAACGTGATTAATTATTTGTAAATTTATTTCCGAACATATTTTTTATAGACCAAAGGTGCGTTTCAATTGAACAACAGTGTTGCTTTCAAAATCGGTTGTTTGAGTAATTCTCATTTTCATGCAAATTATATACGGTATTAATTTATCATTGACACTCGCAATCAGTAACATTGGCAAATGGTGTTTCAAGAACTTTTCCAATTTGATGACTTACATTAAAAGTTAAATTGTGCGGTAGCGGTTGGATCGATTCTAATTTTCAGAGTAACGGCTCACGTATTAATATAAAACACAGATTTATCAAACCAATTGAGTTACTCAATTTAAAGCTAAAGGTTGATAACGTCCCTCTCTACAACTCTTTATTGATATTGGTCCAACAATTTTTTTTAATTAACCGTTAGAAACAAAAACCCAGTAATAAGTAAATTTTAAATTCAAGCTTTTTTTACTTTACTTGAAAGCTCAATATGAACAAAAAATGTTTATACTGCTCACAAAAAGTAGATGAAAAACGAAAGGGTTTACTTTTTTTTTATAGATAACCCCAAATGCCTCTATTTTTCAGTTTTATTCCTTTTTTTTACAAATTCGTCATCTAAAATTCAAATCATGAAATTTTACAATCAAAAATGTGACGCAATGTTTACATCTACAATATCGTTTTCGTTGTGTCTGTTTTACGTCGGAAAGAAAAATGAAGAGGTGCAAGTAGGTTAACTTACCTGTCACGTATATCGTATTTAGAGGATGATCGAATGTGAACTGAATGTTTTGACATGATGTTAAAAGCAAAAAGGAACAACGGTTTATTTCATCCTTTTAAAATTGTTTCCTTGAGGCAATTAGTTGTAATTGCAAGTTTCTAGTAGCGCTCTCCATATCTTCTTTGTTATCCTTATCAATATACGTGTGTTACGTAACAAGCGGTACGGTTGATATTGAATCGCGTTCGAGAAACTTCCTGCATATATTTAATATTATTTACCTTTTAAAGTTGGAATTTTATTTAATCAATATTGTTTGTTGTAGCTTATAATATTTTTTCCTTCATGTTCCTCTTCTTCAGTTCGTATTCGAATGCTTCAAACTTGAACTTGATTAGTTTTCTCATAAATAATGGCCACATGCTGTTTATCGTGCGTGCATGACAAATAGGCGTAATCCATTACTCTTTTCTTTCGTATGAGCGAAGCCATAAGTATAGTTTTAGTTTGACTTTCCGACATAAAAGTAAAATGTAGCTGTAGGATCAGTGTTACCATGCCTTCTAAGGAATACTAAAGTATGCCCAATCCTATAGTATCTAGTATATTTTTGTTTTGTTCCATTTTTTGTAGATAAATAATGTTCGAAATACCTAAACATTCTTTACTTGTGCAACTATCACTGTGTAAATCGTAATACCATCATAGTCGAGTTCTATTAATATAATTGGTCCTGTTATACGGACGCGCACTCAGAATAAACAAACACAACACTACCTTTAGTTTGTACACCAAGAAGTCTAATAATTGTTATATCACTAGGTTGTTCAATAAATATAGCACAAATACACTATTGCAAAACACAAGCCAACAGTATGTGTGTATTGGAGTATAACAATCACAAGTGGTTGTTGATAAATAAGTGATGTGCCAACAATAGTAACAATGAGCACTAGTTACCCGTATAGGTGAATAAATGTACAACAAAATAAAACAAGCCCTAACTAATTATGAATAATCCCTACGCTAATAGTAAATGAATATAATACAAATCCCTACGCTAATGATAAACGAATACAATGCAAGTCCTAATTAAAACTAAAGAACAATATAATACATAAATAATACAAACCCTAACCTACGTACTAATATAAATCGTCCGTGCGAACTAAACTAAAGCAATGTTTATAGCACCACTACGAATACGATACTCGTCGTCGGGTCGCACCAGGTCTCAACCTGCCTACTTCTGGTGGTGGCGAATCGGATGGCCTTTGGGGTAGTAACCTAGATTACTACACCCGAAGGAAGTGTTGTGCGGGCGATGCTACGGATGGCCTTTTGGGGTAGCAACCTAAATTACTACACCCAAAGGAAGTGTCGTGCGGATGATGATACGGATGTCCCTTTGGGGTAGCAACCTAAATTACTACACCCGAAGGAAGTGATGAGAGCTAAAGCCAAACCGCCAGTCTCAGCGGCCCGCTAGGTAGAATGGAGACAACTACAACTAGAGCTCGTTTGGGTCGAAGCGCAATGTTCGAGTGACGCTATGGTCGGTCATCGGTCATCGTTATTTAGTTACGGCTATTTCGGGTTCTAACCCTTTATGCCTTCGTAGAATTGGATGTTTCCTGACGGTAATGTATTTTCGCTGTACCTGTAATAAATACAAATGCATTAAACATACTACCTGACGCTATGGGATTTTTTTTTGTCGTTTATTTGCTTATAGATATACTTTTTCTTATGTTCTACTTCTTTTCCTCGGGACAGCTTAGGGGTCTTCTCCCTCTTCAGCCCTGGTCTGCTTCCTTTATGTTCTTCATAAGTGTTGAATTGGTTGGTTCCAATATTGTGCTATGTTTTGTGTTTAAAAAAAGAAAAAAAAATGCTTTATTAGGATTTATATAAGTGTTGGTTTAGTGGTGTGTGTGTTGTGTGTGTGTGTGTGTGTGTGTGTGTGTGTGTGTGTGTGTGTGTGTGTGTGTGTGTGTGTGTGTGTGTGTGTGTGTGTGTGTGTGTGTGTGTGTGTGTGTGTGTGTGTGTGTGTGTGTGTGTGTGTGTGTGTGTGTGTGTGTGTGTGTAGTGATTGTGTGTGTGTATGTGTGTGATTATATATATATATATATATATATATATATATATATATATATATATATATATATATATATATATATATATATATATATATATATATATATATATATATATATATATATATATATATATATATATATATATATATATATATATATATATATATATATATATATATATATATATATATATATATATATATATATATATATATATATATATATATATATATATATATATATATATATATATATATATATATATATATATATATATATATATATATATATATATATATATATATATATATATATATATATATATATATATATATATATATATATATATATATATATATATATATATATATATATATATATATATATATATATATATATATATATATATATATATATATATATATATATATATATATATATATATATATATATATATATATATATATATATATATATATATATATATATATATATATATATATATATATATATATATATATATATATATATATATATATATATATATATATATATATATATATATATATATATATATATATATATATATATATATATATATATATATATATATATATATATATATATATATATATATATATATATATATATATATATATATATATATATATATATATATATATATATATATATATATATATATATATATATATATATATATATATATATATATATATATATATATATATATATATATATATATATATATATATATATATATATATATATATATATATATATATATATATATATATATATATATATATATATATATATATATATATATATATATATATATATATATATATATATATATATATATATATATATATATATATATATATATATATATATATATATATATATATATATATATATATATATATATATATATATATATATATATATATATATATATATATATATATATATATATATATATATATATATATATATATATATATATATATATATATATATATATATATATATATATATATATATATATATATATATATATATATATATATATATATATATATATATATATATATATATATATATATATATATATATATATATATATATATATATATATATATATATATATATATATATATATATATATATATATATATATATATATATATATATATATATATATATATATATATATATATATATATATATATATATATATATATATATATATATATATATATATATATATATATATATATATATATATATATATATATATATATATATATATATATATATATATATATATATATATATATATATATATATATATATATATATATATATATATATATATATATATATATATATATATATATATATATATATATATATATATATATATATATATATATATATATATATATATATATATATATATATATATATATATATATATATATATATATATATATATATATATATATATATATATATATATATATATATATATATATATATATATATATATATATATATATATATATATATATATATATATATATATATATATATATATATATATATATATATATATATATATATATATGTATATATATATATATATATATATATATATATATATATATATATATATATATATATATATATATATATATATATATATATATATATATATATATATATATATATATATATATATATATATATATATATATATATATATATATATATATATATATATATATATATATATATATATATATATATATATATATATATATATATATATATATATATATATATATATATATATATATATATATATATATATATATATATATATATATATATATATATATATATATATATATATATATATATATATATATATATATATATATATATATATATATATATATATATATATATATATATATATATATATATATATATATATATATATATATATATATATATATATATATATATATATATATATATATATATATATATATATATATATATATATATATATATATATATATATATATATATATATATATATATATATATATATATATATATATATATATATATATATATATATATATATATATATATATATATATATATATATATATATATATATATATATATATATATATATATATATATATATATATATATATATATATATATATATATATATATATATATATATATATATATATATATATATATATATATATATATATATATATATATATATATATATATATATATATATATATATATATATATATATATATATATATATATATATATATATATATATATATATATATATATATATATATATATATATATATATATATATATATATATATATATATATATATATATATATATATATATATATATATATATATATATATATATATATATATATATATATATATATATATATATATATATATATATATATATATATATATATATATATATATATATATATATATATATATATATATATATATATATATATATATATATATATATATATATATATATATATATATATATATATATATGTTATATATATATATATTATATATATTATATATATTGTTGTATATATATGTGTGTGTGTTGTATGTGGTTTCGCGTTGGCTTTTCCGTTTGCTGAGGTCATCATCGGTGTTGAGGTCGGACTTCTCCATTTCCGTGCCATTGGTCGTCATCGTTGTTGGGGTCAGATTTCGCCATTTCCATATGCCATTAGTCGTCCTTATCGTTGTTGGTGTCGGACTTCGCCATTTCCCATTTTCGCAGCTGTGGTCGTCATCATTTACAAACAAGGGGGGGGGTAGCTTTATCTAAGTAGGTAGGGAGTGTCATCTAGGATCATGTCAAAGGCTTCTGGTAGGTCGTTTAGTAATTGTATTAGTAGTGCTGGTAAGTGTTTAAATTTCTTCCTGGGTTTCCTCGGGTTGTATAGTCTTTTGCTTGTGTAGTATGTAGTTTTAAGTATGTTTTTAGTTGCATTTGTATTGACGTGCACTCTGTGGTTTGTGAATTTTGTTTGTAGGGTCTTGATTCTGTCGACGATAGGTTGTATGTCTGCTGTTTGTATAGTCAAGTCGTTGGGGAGTCTGTAGTCTAGTCCATGGATGGTTCATAGTATATTACGTTCACAAGCAGCGATGGATTGTAGGTTATTGGGTTTGAGGGAGGCGTACAATGGCGCACGGTAGTCGATTAGGGGCCTCATGTATGTTTTGTATGTGTGTTGTAAGGTTTTGGGGTGGCAACCCCTGTCGCGTCCTCGTAGTGCTTTTAGTAAGTTTGCGCGGTTCCGTACTTTGTTCAGGTTATTTTGTAAGTCTTGGTTCCAGTTGAGGGTATTCGTGAAGGTAATCCCTAAGTATATTATTTTGTCTTGTAGATGTAGTTGTATGTCCCTTAATTGTAGGTTGATGTATGATGTTTGTCGAGGTTGTCTTGTTAAGTTGGGGTGTCGGAATGGTATCGTTTGGGTTTTGTTGGGGTTAATGGTAATTCTCCATTTGTTCGCCCAGTTGGAGAATTCTTGTAATTGTTGGGACAATAGTCTGTTCGCTGTTTCACTTTTCCGGTTAGTCGCCCACATCGCAGTGTCGTCTGCGAATTGGGTCATTGTAATGTTTAGGTTTGCTGGTTGTGGAATGTCGTGTGCATAAATTAAGTATAGGAGTGGTGCTAAGTCCGAACCTTGCGGTACGCCCGCTGTTGGCGTGAACGGCTGGGATGTAGTAGTGCCTATCCTGACCTTCACAGTCCTGTCAGACAGGTATGAAAGAAGGAGTCGGACGAAGTGTATTGGAAAATTCAGCGTTTGGATTTTGTGGATTAGTCCGGCGTGCCAGACTTTATCGAAGGCCTGTTTGATATCAAGGAAGACTGCCAGGCAACAGGATTGTTGGTTGAGTGATCTGGAGACTTCGGTGTGGAGTTTGACTAATGGATCATGGCATGAACGGTTAGGTCTAAAGCCGAATTGGCTATCCGGGATGAGATTGTTAGCTACGAGGTAGTCTCTTATCCTTCTGGATAGGATGGTTTCTAGGCCTTTGCCCATGCAGTTTAGTAGGGAGATGGGTCTGTAAGAAGAGGGTTGTGTAGGGTCCGAACGTGGTTTGGTCGTCATAATTGTGTTTGAAATTTTCCATTCAGTTGGAAAGTACGAGAGGGATAAGCATTTATTGTAAATTTGCGAGAGTAGTGTGATGGCGTTCGGCGGTAGTTTACGCAGTATTAGTCGATTGAGGCCGTCTTGTCCGGGAGCTGTGTTTTTTCCTTTTTTGAATATGTCTGTTATTGTGTCTGTGGATATCGGCATTAAGAAGGGATCGTCTTGTGTTAGTACAAGTGGGGCTTCATTTCTCTGTCTCAGTCTTTCAAGGTTTTGTTCTAGTTGGGTTTTAAGTTCGTCATCAAATAATGGGTCGTCAGGGGTTGTAAATGTGTCTTGGAGATGGAGACTGAAAAGGGCCGCCTTCTTCAGGTCTGTGGTGATCATGTTGCCTTGGAGGTCGAGTAAGTGTGATCGTGGTCTCGTTTTTTGTTTTGTAAGGACCTTAAACTTGTGCCAAAAGTTTGGGCCATTTCTGTAATCTAGGTCCGATGTTATACGTATCCAGTTTTCCTGAGCGTAGCGGTTTGTTTTTAGTCGTATTTTTGCATTGAGTCTGTTATACTCTGTTTTGAGAACGGGATCTCTGTGCCTTATGTATTGTCTGTATATGCGTCTTTTTTGTTTGATCATTGTTAGGATATATGGGGGGAGAGGTTTTCTGTTAATATCTATGGTTTTGGTCGGGATCGCTGTGTTTGTTGTGTCGGTTATTAAGTGCGTCAGTTCACGTACGGTGTCGTCAATGTTCTGAGCTGTGTCTAGAATGGCTGCTGGTAAGTTGTTGGCTATGTGTTGGGCAAATAAGTCCCAGTTTGCATTTTTAAAGTCACGTCTTGTAATCATCGTTGGTGTATGTGGAGGTGCTGGTCCTAATGTGGTATTAATGAGTAGTGGGAGGTGATCAGATGTTATAGTGGTTCCCAAGTGGCATTGGTTACTGAAATGTTGTATGAGTGGTTCGGAGCATATGATGTGGTCTATAATGGAGGTTCCCTGGAATCCGAAAAAAGTGGGCAATGTGTTCTCCGCTCGCCAGAGGGGCAGGCGGAGCAAGTTGTTGGTTAGTATGATTCCGTTATGGTTGGTAGCCGTGTCACCGAATTGTGTGTCTTGCGTTCAGGTCCCCTAAGAGTACAGCATTAGGAAGGTCGGCGATGAACTCTAAAAGTTCTTCGGATAGGGTGTTTATCCCCGGTGGATTATAATAGGAGATGGCTATAATTGGTGTGGCTGGGAGGTGTATCGTGGCCGCTACACACTCCAGGTGTTGTAGTTGCCGCGGTAGAGTATAGATGGTTGCTGGATATCTGGTGTGTATTAGGAGTGCTGTACCTCGGGTTCCCCGATTTGGTTATTGTTGAGGAAAGTGTTGTATTGTGTAATATTAAGCGTGCCTCGTGTGTGAAGTTTAGTTTCTGTAATGGCGAGAATTTGTATTTTGTCGTTTCTCAATAGGTTTTTGAGCAAGGGACGTTTCCGTCGAATGCCCCTTGCGTTAACAGTTCCTATTGCTAAAGCCATTGTACGTATGGGTTAGGATCAGGATAGGTTGTTGAGATGGATGTGCTTAGGAATGGACAATAGGAGTCGAGAACGCGACCCGAGTACCCAGCCAGGTGGAATACACGTGCCGGTCCAGGTACGACATCGCTGCCCGGTCCATCATTTTCAAGACAAGCTCGCGCTTGTCAGGAAAGACGGATACGAGAGTGAAGGCGAACGCTCTCAGGAATTGGTCTATCCTTAGGAAGTGTTCGACCGTGGGGTCGTCTGCTTCGGTAGTGGAGTTGGTTGCGGAGGCGGTTTCCAAAGCGGAGATGCTAGCCGCTTGTGAGGGAGAAGAAGGATTCTCTCGACGCTTCTCACAGTCAAAACTGTAAGTTGCGTGGGAGCCGCCGCATTTGTTACACCTTGGCGTAGACAATGAGGGGCAGGATTGGCTTTTGTGGTTTCCACCACAGGAAGGACATTTAAAGGTTCTTGGAGTTGGACAGTCTATCGCTTGGTGTCCCAACTGCGTGCAGATGGAGTAGTATTTTGGTATTGGTTTTGGGATTTGGGATGGCTCACATACGTAGTGCCTGGAGAACATCCAGACCCCACGTGCAAGCAGGCAATCGAGGGTGGATTTGGAATCGGTAATGATTCGGATTAGGGATGTGGGACGGTCGGTGATTTTGGAGATGATGCGGATTGCGCTGGTAACACGTGGAAGGTCAATGGAATCTGTGATTTCGGTCATGGAGATGTCCTGGTCAACTCCGCGGATGACACAGGAAAAGGAATTTGGTAGACCAAATTCCTTTTACTGTGTCATCGGCTTATCGGAGGTAAGGGAAGGTCTAGGGCCGGTGAGTTGCTGAAAGGAGATGGAGGGGGTACCAAAAAGGTGTTGTATTTTTGTTTGGGTTTCGCGGACTGGTATAGGAGCATTGGTGATAAGGAGCGCGGTGTGGTTGTGGTTGAGTTTTAGCTCAGTCCACGGTAGGTTTAGGGTTAAAAGGGTTTGGTAGAGCTGTTTTTGGGATTTGATATTGGTAGGGATGTTGCGGATGCAGTATTTTGATTTGGTTAAGTCGGTTGAGGATGAGGAAGTTGAGGAGGTGCTTGTGGAGGAAGTAGCGGAGGTAGAGGAAGTATTGGATGAGGTTGGAGATGAGGTAGTGGTCATCATCTGCGTCATTGTCGGTGTCATTGGTATAGCAGTTATTGTTGCGTAAGTGCGTGGTGGTGTGGGAAGTAAGTTAGGTTGTGGTCGTGTAGTTGGTGTTGTCTGCGTCGTAGTATGTGTCGTAGCAGTTACGTTAGCGTAGGTCCTTGGTGGTATAGTCGGTGGTAATGTCGGTAAGGTCGGTAATACGTACGGGTGTGGTCTTAGTTCCTGTATTGTCAATTCGTCGGGGGCAGGTGAAGGAGGGAGAGGTTTGCCATGTTTCACCATGGCAATTGTTAGTTGGTATTTGACTTTTGGGAAAGAAGATTTTTTATCAAAGTGTATTTCGGAAGATTAAACTCTCACCGAAGTGCAGCCTCACACCCCGCCGGGTAAAGGCTTGGAAGTTGAGAGTTCTGTTCGATTGGAGGGCAGTTGTTAATTAGTTCAATAAATGTACACAAATTTCTAATTTTTATTACTTAATTATAATTAATTTACCTAATATTACCTTAATTGTCCTTTCTACCAGTCCTTTTGTTGAATTTATCTAACTAAGCTCGTATTCTTCAACCCTAGTGAGCGACACCGGATGGAACAAGATGGCCGCCGATGTCTTCTTCTGCTTCTTCTCGCGCTGTCGGTCCCCGGATTCTTATATAAACCGTCCCTAAATATCTGCTGTTTGCTATAGCAGTGACAACTGCTTATTCAGAAGACGGCGAAGTTTCGTGACCTGCAGACGACGGTTAAAACGATATACGGTAGGAGCGTACGAATGTATCGACAGACGTTCGAATCGCGTTCACGGCACGGCACACACGCTATGGGATTTTTTTCCGTGCTTATAAAGGCATCGAACAATGGAATCCCCGCGGAGTAAGCCCGTCACGCTAAGCTCCGCCTATAGGGCGTAGCGTAACAGTCCCTCCTGTAGGATGTACAATTTGATTAAAATAATTTCAATCGGCTTAAGCATTCAGATATGCTCTAAACACGTCTTCATTCAACTTACACTTGATTAAAAAAAAAAAGGTGTATTTAAAAATCGAAAAATAAATCTTTTCCATTAGTACCCCGTATTTACAATTAACCGGGCTTCCGAAGCCCTTGTACAACTAGTTCTTATAAAACCAGTTTCAAGGATGATAGTTATTATAATTGGTCGCGGAATTGTACGTGTCTGTGCAAGTTGAAACTTACATTACTGCTGGATGTGTAAAATCAGTTGTAATAAAAGTTACATTGAGTGAACTTATGAAACACATATGATAATGGCGTCAAAAAAAAAATGTGAAAAGCGTGAGATTGATGATCGTGTCTATAAACGAGTGGTTACATTGCTCCACGTGGTCTAAATTGGAAACAGAAACAGAAAATAAAATTCTACTACACAACATTATTTGGCGTGCGTCAGGTCTAGCAAGAAAACATATGGCTGCAACACCAAACGAAGCGTTTCAATTATGTGTAAGTACAGTTATCGTACAAGCAATTGTAAATTGTACTAGTTGAGAGGGGAGACGTGTTAACGGAGAAAAAGGAAAACCGTGCAAAGATGTAACTGTTTATGAATTTTTTGCATTCTGCGGGAGTTGACAGAAGCTGGGATGTTCCTGCGAGAGAGCTATTTCGAAGTGAATTTGCCAATTCTATATGCCGAGCCACAATGTCCAAATATTGCTTTGAAGAATACGCGTTTGGAAACGGATAAGTTAGCACTTGTATCATAAGTTTGGGATTTATTCATTTATCAATGCAAAACCTGCGTTATACCGGATACAAATGTAACTATTGATGAACAACCCATTGGGTTTAGAGGTAGATACGGATTCGTTCAATTATTCCAGTAAACAGGCATAATATGGACTTAAAATACTTTGTATGTGTGAATCTAAGCCTGGTTATGCTCTGTATGGTTTAGTTTATGTTTGTCGCCAGCCCGGAGAACCTCCACATAAAAACCTGGGGCTTGAAGTAGTACCAACTCTTATGCGTAGCATTCATGATTCTGGTTTCAATCTCAAGATAGACAACTTCTTCACCAGTGTTCCGCTAGCAACTTATCTGTTGGATAAAAATATTACTGTTGTGGGTACAGTACATCAGAATAAGAGTGACATTCTTCATGGTTTTGCTTTCGAAATAACGTATCTATGGTAAGTTACGTACGTAAAAAGAACAAATGCGTAATTATACTAAGCAGTATGTACCACCATGCATCTATCAATGATAACTCCAAGAGGAAGCCTGAAATCATCACGCATTACAATAAAACAAATGGTGTCGACATACGATGGCTCATTACATTTTTCATCATCATTGAAGTTGCAGCACTCAACGCATATATATATATATATATATATATATATATATATATATATATATATATATATATATATATATATATATATATATAGTCTTTACGAAGGAACATTCAAACTACAACATATGAGTGACTCACAACCGCAGATTGTTTTTGAAAAATTTAGTGAAGGAACTAGTCTGGTCCGCCAGCGCGCAAACATGTGCCTCAATTAATATTGATCGTAAAAGTACAATGATACGTATTAGTTGTAAAAATAATATTTATAATGAGCATAGTATTAGAATGTGCACTAAATTCTTCTCTAATCCCTAAAGAAATTTTAAACAACAATGTTCACTTTTACATTGAATCTTCACTAATACTTCAGTGACTTTGTTTCTATTCTTACTATACGTGATTTTACATAACGGATCTCAGAAGTCCGGATTATCTAAATGCCGATGTTTTATTGGTTAAGCAGTTTTCTCTCCTTCCACTATAACATGATTACAGCTATTTTATTAAAAAAGTAAGTAAGACATGATTGTGTCTGTAATCCTTTCTGGGATGATCAGTATATGTTATCGAACTTTGCCCTAATTAGAACATGAGTTATGTTTTTTGGTTTTAACTTAAAAGATACTTCTTGAAAGTAAACTTGATATTTAATATGAACTATTATTAATAGTATAGTAAAGTGTACGTGGAAAAAAAATGTCTTTAAAATACGCGCGATTTTTCGAGCACGACAGCGCAGCGGGAGTGCTCGAAATAGAGTAAGTGTTTTAAAGACCAGTTATGCACAAATACTTTACGCCATTTTTTTTATGAGTGCACCTTGAAATCATAAATACTAGTATTATTACTACAAAAAATGGAAATAAGAACTAATAATGTAATAATGTAAATGAGTTGCCATGGTAACTTTAAAAAACGCGCGTTTTTGAAAGTTCGATTTAAACACGCTAAGTCGTGCTTTAAATAGGTAAAATGGGGCACCAATAAAAAAAAATAATTTTCAGTTGACCTATTTAGCATACCAGTGTAGCGTATGAGACTAGATTACTATAATTCTAAAATGAATATTTATACGCTATTGATAATAATCAAATGTCGAGCATTATACACCGATTGGTGTCTTCATAGTGTTGATAAAGATGGAAATACGATTACAATAATATATTGGTATACACACGGTTTTTCCTTTTTTACTAATAAACCATCCCCTTGGACGTTCGTTCACAATATGTTCTTGTAAACTGGTTATTCTTTTTTTTTTATGTTTGTGGACCTGAACAGGCTAAATAAGGCCTATCGTGCTAAAGCACTCAGGAACACTTAGGAGGATGGATAGAGGGATAATGAATTGCCAATAGATGCCTATGAACAACTACCTTAAATTTTCTCATATCATAAGTGAGAGGAAAACAGGAACTAGGGAGATCATTCCCGAGTTTAGAAGCCGTGTAGAAAAATGTGGATTGCGCCCGTTTGGTACGACAAGTGCAGATTTGTACTGCATACTGATGATGTGAATGAGCGAACCGAGTGTTTATCGTTTATGTAATTCACCAGCACAATAGCCGTTGTAATAACGATAATACAAAGAAAGAACTGAAACCATCCTTCTATGCTCAAGGGACTGTATGTGAGAAGTTAAGGACGGGTCATTTATAAGCCTAATCGCTCTCTTTTGAATACGATCAACGATATCGAGAGCGTATTGGGGAGCACTAACACAAAGGTGAGAATTATATTCCAGATGAGGATGAATTTGGGCCTTATACAGCAGAAGTAGTTGTCGAGAGGTAAAGTACTGCTTAGATCTGTACAAAAAGCCTATTTTACGAGCAGCTGTTTTGGTAGCTGACAGAAGATGGTCAACCCATGAGAGATTTGAGGGTACAGTCATACCCAACAGAGTAATAGAGTCTGAAAACTTAAGAACTGAGCCATTCATACTTACAACAGGAAATGATCGATCTTTTTTGGCGGACATAAGGCAACACTGAGTTTTGTTAGCATTAAGTTTAACTAGATTATTGCTTCCCCATTCGAGAATACGTTGAATGTCTTTGTTGACTGAATTTGACATTTCAGCTTTAATTTCTTGATTTGACATAGAAGGTGGATTATCACTGTGAGTAGACTGAGATGAACTACAGTGAAGAGTGCTATCGTCAGCAAAGCAATGGATGGGGTTAGCTGTTGAAGAAATAAGGTCGTTTATGTACCTCCGAAAAAGTGTAGGCGCTATAACGGATCCCTGTGGTACGCCCGCGTTAATGCTAACTTCTTTTGAAAAAAAGCCATCAACTACGACACATATTCGTCTTTTATCAAGGAAACTAGAAACCCAGTTGATGAGCGTATCATTTAACCCACACGAGGTGAGTTTGGCAAGTAAACACTTATGCCAAACTTGGTCAAATGCCTTTGAGATATCTACAGCGACTACAACTGTTTCACCGGACTGCTCTACTGTATTGTTCCAAACTTGGGTCACATATGAAAGAAGATCGCCTGTTGAACGACTTTGCCTAAACCCATATTGGTGGTGAATTTACAGCCGCACCTGCAAGTTTCTACCATCTACGCATGTATTAATGTTTTAGTTATCGACACATATTCATGGAATTAACACTTTGTATCTTGTATTTAACACTTTTTGCTTTGTACTTTGCACTTTGTAACTTGTACATACCCTGTGTATTGCACCTTGTAGCTTAAACGTCTTACCTTGTACGTTTTATCTTGAACCTTTGTACCTTATGCTTCGTACCATGTACCGTATTTCTACCGTGTGCTTTACACTTTGTATACCTTGTGTTTTTCAACGTGTATTTTGCACCTAGTGCTGTGAATTTTCTACTGTGTACGTTCCTCCTTACGTCGTGTAGTTAGTAACGTAACATCTTTTAACAGTACTCGATGTCAAATGGGCGTTAATGGTTGGGACAAAAAATTTGAGAATGAGCCAAATGAGTTTAATGAGATAGGTTGTAATAAATGTAGCATTTATAAAATTTGTCTTCTCAGCGTAGTCTCAACTTGCTAAAATCATTCTTCGAGCGACACCATTTTTAAAACTAGACAATAGCAAGTAAATTACATGGTAAGATTACCGACAAGGAAAAAAATGTATCTACTTTTATTCACCTTGCGTTGCACGAGCAACAGTTCGTTGTAAACGTTTATAACAAACATTAAGATTTTTGTACGTTACACTATGGTTAAAATGATTAGCATACTTCCAATTGTTATTCATATACTGCCTGTTTTTTTTTCATGTATAGCAATAAACTGTTTGTATTTATATGTCTGCTCACGACATCTTTTTCTAAACAGGTAGGTAACTATGAATTTATAACCGCACTTACGAGTTTTGACGGTATACGCTTGTATCAATGTTTTAATTGTTAACAAATACACCAGATGTTTAAATCACACCGGATACGGGAAGCGCACCGCTTTAGACCTTAACGTTTAATTGTTCAAGAGGAACCTCCCCTTCGCTACAGTTTTGAAAAACTAACCAAGAAACCGAAAATTGATTGTTTAATTGCATAGGCTAAATATTTGAAACACTGCCCCGGTTTTTACCGTACCATACATGACCCAAAACAAACTTAAAAACGGCCAAAACTGCACCTGATCAGGTGTAAAATTAATACTCAAGTTAATAAAAAATCAACATGTAGTGTATTACGGCTATATAAGTATCTTGTTCATTTCTCCAAACTGAATTGCGCTGTAACTGTTTATCAGGTAACTTACCCCTAATACGTTTACTTTGAAACATGTACATTGCGTATAGTATTGTATACCTTGTACACCGCAACTTATATTGTCAACATTGCATAATATACACTGCGCCTTATATTTCACGTCATGCACTTTGTACCTTGTTTTTCGAACATTGTGCCGCGTAAATGTAGTTTGTACTTTGTACACTGTACTTCGTGTTTTGTACCTTGTACTTTGCATGTCTGCATTGTTCTTAGTATCATATACTTTGCGCATTATACTGTCTGCTTAATACTTAGTAATTAGTACCTTATACACTGTAGTTTGTACTTTGCACTTTGTACTTTGTTATTTTTCCTTTCCATGTTGAATTTGTACCTTACACCTTGTACATTGTACTCTTTGCTTTGTATACCTTGTAATTTGTATTTTCTGCTTTGCTTTTGTACTTTATAGTTTGTACACTGAAAATTGTAGTTTCTACTTTGTACTTTGTATTTTGTACTTTGCACTTTGCAGGTTGCACTTTGAACTTTGCACTTTGCACTTGGCACTATGCACTTTGCCCTTTACACTTTGCACTTTGCACTGTGCACTGTGCACTGTGATCTTTATACTTTGCACTTTGTACTTTGTGCATTGTACTTTGTACTTTGCACTTTGCAGTTTGCACTTTGCACTTTGCACTTTGCAATTTACACTTTGCACTTTGCATTGTGCACTGTGCACTGTGCACTTTATACTTTGTACTTTGTACTTTGTACTTTGTACTTTGTACTTTTACTTTATACTTTGCACTTTGCACTTTGCACTTTGCACTTTGCACTTTGACACTTTGCACTTTGCACTGTGCACTGTGCACTTTGTACTTTGTACTTTGTACTTTGTACTTCGTACTTCGTACTTTGTACTATTTACTTTATACTTTGCACTTTGCACTTTGCACTTTGCACTTTACACTTTGCACTTTGCACTGTGCACTGTGCACTTTGTACTTTGTACTTTGTACTTTGTACTTCGTACTTCGTACTTTGTACTTTGTACTTTGTACTTTGTACTTTGTACTTTGTACCTTGTACTTCGTACCTCGTACTTTGTATTTTGTACTTTGTACTTTGTACTTTGTACTTTATACTGTGCACTTTATACTTTGTACTTTGTACTTTGTACTTTGTACTTTGTACTTTGTACTTTGTACTTTGCACTTTGCACTTTGCACTTTGCACTTTAATTTGCATTTTGCACTGTGCACTTGTACTTTGTACTTTGTACTTTGTACTTGTACTTGTACTTGTACTTTGTACTTTGTACTTATTGTACTTTGCTGACTTTGTACTTTGTACTTTGTACCTTGTACTTCGTACCTCGTACTTTGTATTTTGTACTTTGTACTTTGTACTTTGTACTTTTTGCTTTGTACTTTGTACTTTGTACTTTGTACTTTTACTTTGCACTTTGTACTTTGCACTTTGTACCTTGCCCTTTCTACTTTGTACTTTTTACTTTGTACTTTATACTGTGTACTTTGAACTTTGTACTTTGTACCTTGTACTTTGTACTTTGTACTTTGTACTTTGTACTTTGTACTTTGTACTTTGTACTTTGTACTTTGTACTTTGTACTTTGTACTTTTAACTTTGTACTGTTTACTTTGTACTTTGTACTTTGTACTTTGTACTTTGTACCTTGTACTTCGTACCTCGTACTTTGTATTTTGTACTTTGTACTTTGTACTTTGTACTTTTTGCTTTGTACCTTGTACTTTGTACTTTGTACTTTGTTTGCACTTTGTACTTTGTACTTTGTACTTTTTACTTTGTACTTTTGTACTTTGTGCTTTGTACTTTGTACTTTGTACTTCGTACTTCGTACTTCGTACTTTGTATTTTGTGCTTTGTGCTTTGTACTTTGTACTTAATACTTTGTACTTCGTAGTGCTACCTTTCATTTCATCTTTGTAATTTTGTAATTTCTTTCTTCGTACTTTGTGCTTTGCATTTAGTGACTCGCGCTTTAAAATTCTCACTTTGTACTTCGCACTTCGCATATTTTACTTCGCACTTAGCACCTCGCACCTTGTACCTCGCTCCTCGTAGCTGGGACCTCACACTTTCCAACTCACACCTCGCACCTTCCACCTCGCACCTCGCACGTCGCACCGCGTAACTCGCATCTCGTACCTTGCACTTCGTATCTCGCACCTCTCATCTTGTGTTTTGTGCCTTATACCTTGTACATTTTACCTTGTATCTTTCACGTTGTCATATACCTCGTACCTTGTACCTTGTGCTTTACAATATGTAGGTTGCACCGTGTGCTGCGTATTTTCTGCTTTGTAGGGTGCACCTTGTACTGTGTAGTTTCTTGTACCCAGTGGTTTACATCCTGTACTCTGTGCCCGGGCCTGGCTCCATACATCCTTTACTGTATACTCCTTTACATTTGCTGTTTGTATCAGGAATTTTGCGCTCGCCATTCTCATTGCTTTTATCGAATTTAATTTGCATATTTAGTATTTTACCTTGTTTCTTGCACAAAGATTTCTTATTTTTTAGTTGGTACCTTATGTTATGTTGTTCGATCTTCAGCCTTGTTTCCTTGTAGAAAGCGCTTACTTCGATAATAACGGTTTTCTCAAATGTTTTAGATTACAACATTAAGTAAGCTAAACGTATTAACTTAGCTTATTTCATATTTTTTAATTGCTAAATCTAAACTGCCTCGTCAAACGTATCTAAACTGCAATAATAAGCTATATTATTTATTAATCTAAGCAATTAAGATAGAATTATAATTTTTTTTATTTGCGTGAACTAAAACTAAATTGTCCAACTTCGCCTTTGGTATACGGTTCTCTTTGCTTATACTTCAGGTCACGGTTTGATATCTAAAATGTTAAAATGGGAAAGCTTCATAACTTATTCTTTTGTAACCTACAGGAGATTATAAAATTGCACGTAACTGCCAACTTTCATATAGCAATTTCGTTACATTTTGACTTAATGTTTTACAAGCTACCGAATGCAGTTCTCTAAAGTAATAATTGTCACGTTACACATTATATAATCACCAGAATGAAATTTTACGCTATTACAACCAACTAATTCAGAAATTTGCACGCAAGAACACCATTCATCAAACAAGTTTATTGCTGAAGCGTTGAAATTAACCACTAATTATTCACTATATAGTATGTTCACAATTTTACCCTGGTAATTTAATGACCTTTATGATGACTTTTCATTGAGTGCAGCGTGTAAATCGTAGAAAAACATATATTTAAACAGGAAAATTATTTAATTTGCATTAATTGATGCTAGTACTTCATGAAAAAGCATTCTTGAAATATTGGTGTAAAATAGTTAACTATGGGTTTGCCTCTTAAAAAATATGCAAAGAATAGCTCTAGTTTATAAACATTAAAAGGACATGATTTTTGATTAAGTTAAACTTGGTCGACAAAGCATTAGAGCTGCAATAGTGTTAGTGCTAATTAACAATACTTTAGATTTATGGTGGAAAGGCATGAAGGGTTGTAAAGATTTAGACTTTTTCGCATCTCTTATACTATTCACAATTTGATGACGTTATCCTTGCGGGTTATTATTCGCGTTTAATTCTCTGCATAACAACGCTTGAATATTCGAAATTCATTTAAGCGTTTGCAATGTTTTGATTTGTTAATAACACTTTTATAAATAAACATATATCAGCCGTTTGGAAAGTAATATTATATATGTAAAAAAAGTATATTATGATAATATATACGCGTTGTACTCGGGCAAAAATCGCCCATTTTACAGTTTGAAATTGATTTTAAACGGTTGGCGAATTTATAGGATATTTTAAACAAGAAATCCGTCGTTAACCAAATTTCAGAAAATCCTAAACGGTGCAACGTGTTGAAATATGTGTATTAAATAGCAAAATGTTTAAAAGATTGACAAACTTATGTCAAAAAGAATTCCAATTATCTTTAGGCAATTATAATTGTAATTATCTCGTAAATTGCGAACCCGAATTGAACAAAATTTAGAATAAGTCTATTCTGCGATAAGGAGATTCCAGATTTGACATTTGCATTGTTGCCAAATTTGCCGTTTCTCTGATATTATTAGTTACTTTGGTTTTTTTAACACACCCTGTATATGCAGTCATTACGAGTTCTACCATACGTAACACTTATGATTTTATGTAGTCTAGAAGGTCTTAAATGCATAAAACAGTGCAAAATATGAAAAGTTGAAGAAATTTAAATGTTTAAAAATAGAATGCAGTGATGTTCACATTTGTTCACCATGTACCGGGTGCCAACTAAGAACGGCCGTCGGCCATATCTTAGGAATGGATTATAGCACAGGTTCAGGAAAAAATTTTTTATAACAAAAGTGGCCTCGAGAAACGCCTGGAAATTATTTTCAGAATTGTAGGTCCACCGCTAGAGGGCGTATTTGACAGTTAAAATTTTAAAAAGCAAAATTTTTCAAAATTTACTTAATTAAGGGGCATATTGATTATTATAATCAGATTCCTCGACAAATTCTGCATATTTTTTATTTGACAAGTTTTAGTCTATCTCTTCAAATAAGGGGAGGGGGAGAGTGGGAACCTTGTTACGAAGAAACGCCTTTAATTCAGGTTCTGCTTGACCGATTTTAATAAACTTGACGTTGTTTGAAAGACGTTTTGCTAAACAATAGAAAATTTGTAAATTTGAAGCAATCTGATTAATAACATAAATGCTAGAGAGCGCTGTTTAATATTTTTTTAATATTGTGTTTTCTCTTTACAATTTTAAATGTAAGCATAAAAATTTAAGTAGGTCTTTAAAAAGTAGACTAAATTAGTAATAAAACAATAAAAACTGCAAGTCGATATCTGTTTCCTATCCTGAGATATCGTGAGAAACAGATAAATGGCGGGAATTGCTCTTCCAACGTCTAGTAGGCTAGTTCGCGTTAACGGAAATTATTAAATTTAACCTAGATGAAAAGATCTTACATTGGTCTGCAGTAATTTAAACTGTTATCATACTAATGTTATGGTTGCCGCTGGATTACCTAAATGTAATGCTGTCTCTACTAACAATGAGAACAAATTATAAAATAATAATGTGATAAATCTAACATTTTTTTAATTATATAAGAATGTTATATTTGTTTTCTAGCGATGTGTTAATAAATCAAAAGCATAAAATATCAATAAAAACCTATATTTGCCCAGCAACAACAAATGCAGTTTAAAATATGAATTACGATTTACTGATGACAACAAAATTAGTGAAGAGGGCCATGTAAGATATAAAATAAATTCCCTGTTGAAAACAAGCATATGTCAAAAATTATTCATCGTGTTGAATTTAATAGCCTTTCTTTATCTTTTCGTTCCAAAATGATTCTTACAAATGAAGAAGTATTTGATATTTTGAATGTATGAGAAATGCAACTGTTGCTGCTAGAGTGTATGCACTGCAGTACCCAAACAGACGGCATCACAGCAGAAGAGTTTTCTCCGACTCGCACACGGTGTGCGTGCTACTGAAATGTGAATCTTCCTGTGTACTGAAGACAACGCAGTGGTAGAACAGAGGAAAATGTTATTGATGTTTTATCTTATGTAAATGTTAACCCTCATTCAAGCACCAGAGCTATAGTTAGATACTTGAGTATATGTCGAACCAGCGAGACCACATACTTATTAATGCATGTTTTATTCGGTAAAAATGTTTTAATTTTTTCGTTTGTCGTTCTCATTTTATCATACCCAAAATGTCATTACATCAAAGTTAACTTGTGACAACATGACTAATGTATTTGTCGCCATTTTATGTCCAGTTTCAATGAAACATCAAATTATTTAATGAAATTACCTTATGCTATGTCAATAGATTTTAACTAACAACATGATAATTAAGTGAGGCAAAGTAAAGTAAAAAGGTACCAATAATAAAGAATAATGAGAGGCCGGGCAAAAAATTCGTAATAACATTACGAGAGTTAATGCATTTTAAGTCATTTTCGTTTACTAACAAAGAAGGACTTCAATGTGTCTTATTGATCTGATTACTTTATAATATATAGTATTTTAGATTGCACCCATATCACGTGGTCCTACACCATAGCTTGAATGCTCAAGATTTCGATACCAGGTTGGATTTATGCAACTGGCTTGTCAGGGTATTTTGAACACCCTGTATACGCAGTGGGTAATTTTGTTTGTAGTTTTATTCACTTAGTTAGATTCCGTATATATATATATATTTTTTCGTTGTCAAATTGAGTTTTATAGATAAATTTGTGTTACGGTGTAGCGACCTTTAGGAAAGGTGTATGGCGAGCTTTAGTTTTTGTTTGTTTGTGAATTATTATTCCGTAATTTAGGTGGTTTTCCTTATTATTCCTCGTTTATAGAAGGTTGATTAACGTTTATTTGTAAATAGTTGTATATTAGTTTAATTAAGTTTTATTTCGTTTGATTTCCGTAAAATATAATAGAAAGTTTTGTAAAATTTAAAGAAAGAGTGCAGATTTATATGCATATGATGTCATATTGGCGACATAAAGTCGCTTAATTGTAGTTGTTCAGATTAATAGTGAGTATGTTGGTTTTAAGTCATAGAGATTGAATGTGGGACTGATTGCTTGTACTTAAATGAAAATATAGAGATGCTTTGCACGTTACTTTTGCTGACGTTTAAAATTTTGGAAAACTATCGAGCCCTGACGGACGAAAACGAAGTTTGTGTGTATCTTCCCCTTCCGTTTTTTAATTGGTGTAATTAAATTAGATAATATTTTTTATGAGTGGTGGGATTCAAAATTTCAAGATGGATTTTTGGTTGTAATTTGCGGGATTCTGAAACTGACTGCGCTCTCGAGTAGTATTACGGTGACGTTTATTGTTACGCTTTAAGGGGTGGTTTAGAACGTTGATATTTTGGACCTTGTGGTGTTTAACGAACGTACTTTTTGTGTAGTAAGGGTAGTTTAGCTACTTCTGAAGAAGACCTGTATAGGGATTTTAATTAAAACTGTTCATCACCAAAGGATTATACCTAGTGCCGATTTCGATTTGTCGTAATCAAGTACCTAGAGATCATCGTCGTGTTTTATTAGTGCTTCAGTGACCTCTTTGGTTTTTATCGCTTTTGTGGATTTAAACATTAACGTTCTTGTAGTGCCTCTTAATTACCGTGTTTAAAGATAAAGAAACTTTCGCAATAAATTAAAATTATAGTTATTTAAATCAAGTTATTAACCTTTTGGATCGTTAGTGGAAATAAAACCAGTTAAAAGATAAAAGTTAACAAGCAAATTGGGGGCACAAATTATTATTTTAAAAGAAGTTTTCAATTAATGCAGTAACATTTTAACGAGATTCAATTAAGAAATTATTTGTGTACAAAAGAACAATAGTCAACATTTCATTCATCATTTTGCCAGAGCAGGAAGATTTCACTTACGTCATAGCAGTAACCCATCACCTGGTTCGCTTTCATTTGTTGTAACACAGGAGAGGTCTAGACCTTAAGGTAATATAATATTGTGCTTTTTTTATTGAACATTCTCAAGATTTTTGTGTGTTTCGAATTATTTTTTTTGTGTTAACGAAGGTTTGAAAGAGGTGTCGTATTTTTTTTTGGTAAATTAAGTTGTTGTTTTAACTTTATTCAGTGTAATTAATTATAGTTCTGACGCTCCGCCTTCACACTTTGTTATTTATTTTAGTATTAAAGGGCAATTGACCCTATTGTAGTGTGGGTATATAATCCACGATATATATATATATATATATATATATATATATATATATATATATATATATATATATATATATATATATATATATATATATATATATAAGTTAAAATCAGTTAGAACGACGTCAAGCAGCATTCTGATTAGACATCCTGTCGCCTTTTAAGCTTTTGTATTTTTTGTTTATACGCATTATCGTATGTTTATATTTATCCTTTTTATTATTTTATTATAGCTTTGTTAGGTTTTATAAATTTGTTTTAATTCTGTGAAACCCTTTTGTGTTGAATAAAAGTTTTTCTTGCAAATTGCAAGTTACCGGTAATTTAGTTTTAACGTAACGAAGTTAGTTTTTATTATTGAGTAATAGCGTTAATAATATTTAGTATTTTATTTGATTTTTAGTTGAGAATTAATTCATTTAGAGTGCATTCTATAGCTTATTTTTTTGTTTTGTTTTGATTATTATTTAATGCCTAATTATTTACACTGAGGTGTATTAATGTAACTTTATTGAGTGTTTATCACGTTTTATTTGACAAGCGTGTAGTGCTTTTGAAGCCCTATTTCAGGTAGTTTGCTGAGTTGCTGTCCAGCACACCTGGAATTGATTGAGGATAGGTAAGCGTATGTTTTTGTATGTTTAGACACTATGTACTCGTAATTTTGGCACGACGACCCTTATTTTGACTACCAAACATTCTGGCGCCCTTAACCGAACTGATTTTGTTTTCATCCCCTATTTTGACTTACGTACGATTTACTATTCTGGTTGTGCAAAATTTTTCAACATCTGACCTACACCCATAAGCTGGCTAGTCGGGGCAAAAAGGCCAATTTTATCTGTAATCCCGTTCTACCACCTGTTTATACCGTTACAGGCTGTCAAATATGATACACGACGATCCTGATGTACTTTCACGAATTATGTGGACAGATGACTTTGCTTTTCATAGTGATGGTAGTGTAAATCGACATAATATGTACTACTGGTCTGAAACGAATCCCCACTTAATGCAGGAAGTCCAACATCAGAGTCGTTGGTCTGTAAATGTGTGGTGCGGGATTCTAGGTGGAGAAATAATTGCTCCTTTTTTTAATGAGACTTAATGGAGTAAGATATTTAGATTTCTTAGGCAACGAATTGCCACTTCTTTTAGAAGACGTATCCCCTGTTCTTTCAACATGATGGGTGACCGGCACATTATTCTAGAGATGTTCGGAATTTCTTAGATCAATCATACCCTGAAAGGTGGATAGGACGTGGAAGTTTATTTATTTGGCCACCAAGGTCTCCAGACCTAACTTCTTTAGATTTTTATTTGTGGGGGCGAATAAAAGATCTCGTTTATGCCGATAGACCCACAACAAAAGCTGACATGATTGAAAGAATACGACAGACAATAGGAAGTATTTCAAGGGCAGAAATTGAAACTGCTGTTCTCTCCACCCGTCAGCGATTGATTTCATGCATTGAAAAGGATGGACGACATTTCGAACATCTAGGGCGACACTAATTATGTAGTCATTTATTTAAGGTTTTAATTCTTATATTTATAACATTATTATTTTATAATTTGTTCTCCTTGTTAGTAGCGACAGCTTAACATTTAAGTAATCTAGCGGCAACATAACATTAGTATGATAACAGTTTAAATTACTGCAGACCAATGTAAGATCTTTTCATCCAGGTTAAATTTAATAATTTCCGTTAACGCGAACTAGCCTACTAGACGTTGGAAGAACAATTCCCCCATTTACCTGTTTCTTACGATATCTCAGAATAGGAAAAATATATCGACTTGCAGTTTTCACTGTTTATTACTAATTTAGTCTACTTTTTAAAGACCTACTTAAATTTTATGCTTCCATTTAAAATTGTAAAGAGAAAACACAATATTAAAAAAATATTAAACAGCGCCCTCTAGCATTTATGTTATTAATCAGATTGCTTCAAATTTACAAATTTTCTATTGCTTAGCAAAAGGTCTTTCAAACAACATCAAGTTTATTAAAATCGGTCAAGCAGAACCTGAATGAAAGGCGTTTCTTCGTAACAAGGTTCCCACTCTCCCTCACCCCTTATTTGAAGAGATAGACTAAAACTTGTCAAATAAAAAATATGCAGAATTTGTCGAGGAATCTGATTATAATATTCAATATGCCCCTTAATTGGGTAAATTTTGAAAAATTTTGCTTTTTAAAATTTTAACTGTCAAATACGCCCTCTAGCGGTGGACCTACAATTCTGAAAATAATTTCCAGGCGTTTCTTGATGCCACTTTTGTTATATTTTTTTTCCTGAACCTGTGCTATATATAATCCATTCCTGAGATATGGCCGACGGCCGTTTTCAGTTGGCCACCCGGTACATTATTAAATAAAACTGACAGTAGTTTGATTTGTTTTAAAAAGTTCTGCAAAGTAAATTGTTTCTCTAAAATGGTTGTTAATGAAAAAGAACGAATTACTATTGTAATTATGAGAGGGTTCGGCGGCAGAAAAAGATCTTGTAGTGAAGTAGCCAACTTGTTCAACGATACTTTCCCAAACCGTTGTCCTACCCATAAGGAGACTGTACAAAAAACTGTAAAGCGCTTTGAGGACTCTGGAAGAATAAAAGATAGATACCTATCAGGTAGACCAAAAACAATTATAAATAACAAGGAAACTTCAGATATAATGCAGAGTTTCGTTAAAGATCCACATATATACTCACGCAGAGTTGCACAATTACATTGTATAGGTCATTCCTCAGTCTTATGTGTATTACATAAGAATAAATTTCAACCATACAAAATTCATTTATTGCAAGAATTAAGTTAAGATTACTTCGACCGTGGATTAGAGTTTCCTGAGGTAATGATGCATAAAATTGAGAATGACGGACATTTCGTTCACAACATATATTTTTCCGAAGAAGCAACCTTTACACTGTGTGGGAGTGTAAATCGACATACTTTAATGTACTGGAGTGACGTAAATGCACACTTCGTTACAATTTCGTTAACAACATAATATTTTTCCGAAGAAGCAACATTTACACTGTGTGGGGGTGTAAATTGACATAATTGAAGGTACTAGAGTGACGTAAATGCACACTAGATGCGTGAAAACCACACTCAAAGACCACAAAAATTAAATATATGGTCAGGTATAGTGGTACTCAGTTAATTGGGCCGTTCTTTATCCACGGAAATTTAACGTCAGATAAGTACAAAATGCTACTTAGAAATGAAATTGTACCTACAGTGAGAAATTTGTTTGGAGCCAATTTTAATCAGATATGGTTTTAGCATGATGGAGCTCCAGCTCATTTTGGTGTAAATGTTCGTCGTTATTAGGATGAGATATTTCCCGGACGATGGATTGGTAGACGAGATAGTATTGAATGGCCTCCACGTTCACCTAATTTCAATCCTGAAGTCGATTTTATTGGGGATACGGGATACTTCAAAAATTCAGTTTACAAAACTAAACCAGCAAGTCATGCAGAGCTAAAGCAACGAATTATCGATGAATATTCATTAATTTCTAGACATCGACTAGGGTACTGTCATCTCACAAATGGAGCAAATTTTGAACACTTGATTAAGTAATCATTATGTTAAAGATGTTGTAATCTTTCAATTGTTACGTTTTAATGTATTTGAAAATAGTTTGTATTAAAAAATTTGAGACAATTAGGCGTTGCCATACTTCTGTTTTATGTATTGGAGACCTTCTAGAGTACATAAAATCATAAATGTTACATATGGTTGAACTCGTATTGAATAAGAGAATCCAATAATGACTGCATATACAGGGTGATTTATTTAAAAAACCAAAGTGACTAATAATATCAGAGAAACGGAAAATCTGGCAACATTGCAAATGTCAAATATGGAATCTTCGTATCCCACAATAAGCTTGTCATAAATTTTGTGCAATTCCGACTAACAATTTACGAGATAATTGGGCGTTTCCAGACTTTTGGTCCACTCTGTACATAAAGGAAATTATTGACAAATTGTTTAAGAGTACGAGACAAGTTTTTGATAATTATTTAAGCGGTAGTCATTTTGGATACATTTTAAATAATGTACATAACTTTGCGCCCATGCGCAAATTATTTTACCCAAAATTTTACTGATATCTAATTACATAAAATAATTGAAATTCTCATTGTAAAAAATTTGTAAATACTCTTTTTTTTACTTATTTCACATCGGAGACATTACGTTAGAAAGGGCAGAAATACGTCTATGGTTTTCAAGATATTGTCACTATCATCCTGTCTATTATCACAGTATAGCATACTGTTATGCAAACGCTTTTGTAATACGTTCATAATCAAAATTGGCATCAGTTCAAAAGCAACAACAAAAGTTTATGCCAGGTTTACGTTTAAAAGTCAGATAGAAGTTAATCGATATCTAAATAATAACTTGAAAAAATTCCAAATCCTCCCGGTTCAATAAAAATATAGATAACACAGTTTAATCATTTTATATCTTATGTTTTAACTTTTGATAGTTATGTGCATTATGCAAAATTGAATTTGTCCATAAAACATGTTCACACATTTTCTTATAAGACTGACCGTTATTCAAATACTGAAAAATTTAAACGAACACTTAAATTACGCTTCAGCAACTTCTTGCTGGCAAACCACACACTTACGAACACGCGCGCTCGCAAGCACGCGCTCACGAGTACACCAACACACATGTATATGCAGGATGGAAGTAAAAATTTTTGGTGCCAAATTAGGCGTCGTAACAAAAAATTGCAAATAACATAATTAACTTATGACTTTAATATCAATGTGCTGAATTTTTATACTTTTGATATATATATATATATATATATATATATATATATATATATATATATATATATATATATATATATATATATAGAACTTTTAGGCGCCGTAACATTAGGCGCGGGTACAATTAGGCGCCATGTGGATACGTTTCAGAATGGTGTGAACATGCAATGGAAAAGTATGAGCGGTTTTTCAATAGTTTTATTGAGCTCGAAATGTATGTATGTATGTATGTATGCATGTATGTATGCATGTATGTATGTATATATATATATATATATATATATATATATATATGTGTGTGTGTGTGTGTATATTTTGTTGCATACCTGTATATCACCATACGGTTTGCAGAGTTCAGTTTTTTTTGCAACGTACCTACATTCTTCTTAGAAACCTTGAAAGCGTTCTTGAAAATGTCTAATCATCTGGTAATTTAATCAATGAATGAAATATGCCATCCAGATTTAAAAGAAAACCATTGCTTAAACCTTATCATTTTAGAACCTTTAATCCCTTTAATTTCATACCCTCATTAAGGGGATTGAATACAAAATGTGATCCGCCAGCTTGGAGTATATACGTACCTATACATAATTCATACTCCCGCTCGATAATTACTAAACTACATTTTATAGGTAAAGTTAGAATCATTCAAGTAGAGCCTAACTGTACCCGCGCCTAAAATTTCGCGCGCCTAACAGAGCCCGCGCCTAATGACTGCGTCTAAAAGCGCGCGCCCAACGGTGCGCGCCTAAAGATACTAGGCCGTATATAATACATATATATATATATATATATATATATATATATATATATATATATATATATATATATATATATATATATATAGTGCCCAGAAACTCTACGGACAAACTTTGCGTAGTGATTCTAGACCAAAAAATAAGAAAAAAAGTTCATATAAACCCAGGTCCGGAAACGCTTCGTTTAGGACCTACAGGATGTGAAAAAATTTTATTTTCCTCGATTTTATGTTAATTTGAAATTTCGGACGCTGTATCAACAAGAGTAACAACAAATGTCATAAATACCTTTGTGTATCTAAGCAACAACTTGTCATTTCGTTTTAGTCAAACCCTGCTAAAATGGCGAGATATTGAATAGCTAGTTAAATAAATTAAACTGTTCATCAACCAATATCTCGAAAACGGTTAATCTGAGAGGCATCGACCAAGTATACCTTTTTGCTTAAACTGAAAAGAACAAATAATTCAAACGGAACGTCAATATACCTGGTGGTAAAAAGTTAAGACCAATTAACTTTAGCTACCACTGAGATGCCTCGATACTCAAATAATAAATATGTTCAGATTTCCGTTATCAAAAAGTTATGATCCAACAAATGGTCATCATGGAACACTTTTAACATTTATTTTTAGTTTTATTTCTTCTTCATTTCGTTCTTAAATTCAAGTTAAAATAAAATACTAAACATACGTTTATTGATTTTAATTCAATTAGCTAGTTATGGATTAAATTAACTGTTCATCAACCAATATCTCGAAAACGGTTAATCTGAGCGGCATCGACCAAGTATACCCTTTTTGCTTAAAACTGAAAAGAAAACAAATAAAGTCAAACGGAAAGTAAATATACCTGGTGGTAAAAAAGTTAAGGCCAATTAACCTTTAGCATACCACTGTAGATAACGCCCTCTGCAGGTAGCATCAAACGCAATAAAATATTTAAGTTTCTCGACCACAAAAACCCCCGTGCTCCAAATTTCAGGACCATATTCAAATTTGTTCGCAAAATATCGCCATGAAACCGAGAAAAATAAAATTTTTTCACACCCTGTAGGTCCTAAACGAAGCGTTTCCGGACCTAGGCTTGTATGAACTTTTTTTCTTATTTTTGGGTCTAGAATCACTTCACAAAGTTTGTTCGTCGAGTTTCTGGACACTCCGTATATATATTCTCTTTCGATTTTGTTTAATACACGTGTGGGTCTATCATTAGCCGTTTTTACAGAATTGGCGATTTTTTTTTGTTTTCCTTTTTGCTATATCGTAGCAGTAACAGAAAAACAAGGAAAATGACGCAAAATAATATTTTATTTTAATTTTATGTTGATCTTATTCCATTTAACAAACTAAAGCTATTAGCAAAAAAGAAAAATAAACAATAACAAACATTTTAATTCAAGAGGTACTCAAAATTCAGTCCGTTTAATTCTAAACACTTTTCAAACTTTCGCTGCAGAGGTTGACGCACATTTAATAGCATTTCTGGAGTTACCTTAGCAAATTCGATTCTAATTATGTTTTTTATTACTTTTTTTGTTGTAGGTTCTTCTTCATATACGGAAGTTTCGACAACCCCCGCAAAAAAAGTACATAATAGTTAGGTTCGGCGATCTTGCAGACCATGACACGGGACTTCCTCCGCCGATCCAGCGATTGGAAAATTGAAGATTTAAAAAATTGTGCATATTCCTAGCATAGTGGCAAGGCGCACCATCATGCTGATACCATATGATATGTTTTATGTTGTCAGGAACATTCTCTAGTAATTTAGGTATCACATTATTTAGAAATTCTAAATATCGGTTACCATTCATATGATGGTCAATGGAATAAGGACATATCACAAAGTTTTCTACAATTCCTCCCCACACATTTACCGTCCATCTGTGCTGATGATCCAAATATCGCACAATATGCGGATTTATATTATTATTATAATGAAAATTCCGACGGTTTACTCGGCCGCTGCTGTGGAAGGTAGCTTTATCAGTAAATAAAATAATGGACGTAAAACGTGGATCCTCATTTAACTTATTTAACATCCATTGACAAAAATCTCTTATTGCATTAAGATCACCCACAGTTAATTTTTGGTGTAATTCTACATGATATGGATGATATTTATTATGTTTTAGTATCCGTTTTACCGAAGTAATGCTAATAGTACAAATGGCATTAGATATTTGGCTTGTGCTGACGTTTGGATTGTCGACAATGCTCTGCATTACCATAAATTCAGTTTCTTCTGCTCTAACTGTTCTTTTTTGAACGTTTGCTTTGTAGTGTACTCTTCCCGTTTATTCAAATCGATCCAATAATTTTTGTAACACAGGGATACTTGAAGGACGTCGATCAGGATTTGTTTATACACACGAACAGTCAAAAGACAATTTCCTTGACCCTCGCCCAAAACATACACCATGACTACTAATTCATTTTGAATAAAATTCATGTTAATTAAGTGCTACTTGCGACTAATAAGTCAGTTTGTGCTATTTCTTGTGACTGTCAAACAATAATTTGGCTTTTGTTTTTGTACTTCATGCAAATCTAGCAAAGCGGGCTTCAGTAAAAAAATGTACTCGTAAATAATCCATGCCATGATGAATATTGGTAATTTGTTGTCTAGTATCAAGCAAGAAACAATAAAAAACAAAATAATAGTCGTATTTTCCAATGCAACACGAAAACGTCAAGACCTTAAGATACAATGGACGACATTTTGAGAAAAATTGAAAAATACTTTTAATTGTTTCCTTTTGATTTTTTTTTTCTTTTAGCATTAGTTTGTTAAATGCAATATGATTAACGTAAAACTAAAATAAATAATTATTTTACATCATTTTCTTTGTTTTTCTGTTACACGGCTACTGAGATATAGCAAAGAAGAAAATAAAAAGTAGAAAATGGCCAAGTCTGTAAAAACGGCTAAAGATAGACCAATATGTGAATTAACAAAATCGAAAGAGAAAAAAGATCCGCGTCTGTCTATCTAAAAAAATATACACTTTTCTATTTAAAAAAATCAAGTTATCCATGAATCAATTTTTCGAAAATCAAAAATTTACCCGCAAAAAGTTTGTATCTCAAAAATTTTTCTTTTCATAAGCCCTACCTAGTTTTCTTTGCGAGATATTAGTCATTTTTGAGTATGCCGCCAACGTTACTTTTTTTCAAAAATCGTGAGATAACGCCGAAACGGTGGATTAGGTGACATGTATGCTTAATAAAGTGCGCCTCAATTTCAACAGGAAATTAAAAAATGTGATAATATACAGGGTCTTCCATTTAAAATAAAAGGGTAGAGTGTTATGCAGAAAAAGTGGAACACCCTGTGTACATGAAAATATTTTTAGGTGATAGAGCTTGAAAGATAAGGTTAAGTTCGTTTTTGTACTTTTTCTTTACAACAAATAACAAAGATGCTAAAAAGGGATGCCAGAGCGATGGCGGACCCGGTATATGTACAAGGTGTCCGAAAAAATGTGGGAAATCTCTCGGATTCAGATAGAAGACGAAAAAATAACATGACAAGTTCCTATAAATTTTTCTCCTCTAGACCCTCCCTACGGAGATGTGAGCCCCTAAAGGATGCCGCTGGAAATAAGTTTTTCTTGAATAACTTTTAAAGTACTTGACATAATTTAATAAAAATTCAGTATGATGGCCACTAGCAAGGGCCTCTTAAAATAGTATCCTTGAAGCATATTTAGCTTGTTTAGTTTACCAGGGATGGACCAAGTTGTATACCTTAACGCCTAAATCTTTTTAACACCCTGTATGATGAAGATCTAAAAAAAAAATATTTTGTGTAACTTGAACCTTTACCTAAAAAAAAGGTATACTTGTGTAATATCGATAAAATGAACTATTTTCGAGAAAAAAAATAATATACGAATTAATGTTTCATAATTAATAAATTATTAAAAAAAAATTAAGCCAGTGTTCTTTCGAATTTTTACGAGAAAACACTCATTTAATAATAAATTAGGAAAACCAAATTAAACATATTAATTATTTAAAAAAATGTTGCAAACTTAAGTGAGTTTATTAACCCACGAGGTATAATTTTATTTCTTGTTCATTTTATTTATCGTCACTCAAAAAAACGTATGACAAACATTCCTATGATACGAAATAAATAAATAACCTGCATTTTAGAACTTGACATTTGTCACATCGCTGATACATTGATCGACTTTAATTTCCTTTAAATTTACTGATTTTTGGATTTCGTGATGATTTATTTGAATTGTAAACTTATTCGAAGTATGGAATTCACTTTTATTGAATATGCAGATATGCATCTCATGTATGGTCTTGCCTCTTGCAATGCTTTGGAAACAAGAAGATTATATCACGAGAGATTTCCTAATCGTACTATTCCAAATCAGAAGACATTTCAACGAGTTCATCAACGTCTAAGGAGTGATATCGGTTACTAAGGTAATAATATTGACTTTATTTATAACTTGAGGCATGTTTAAGAAAAAAAGTACTGATGCTGGTCTGCGTACGGTGGAATTAGAGGAAAGTATTTTGAATGCTGTAGATGGCACTCCTTCAAGGGGCACTCGCAAATTAGCCGCACAATTTAATAAGCCGAAAACAATAATTCATGAAGTTCTTCAAGAACAGCTGTCATACCCGTATCATTTGCAAAAAGTGCGTGCATTGATTCCTAAAGATTTTTCCTCGTAGAATGCAGTTCGCAAACTGCCTATTGGATCAGCAACGAAATAATGAAAACTTCATTAGCACTATTCTTTTTACAGATGAAGCAGCTTTTACCAAAAATTGTATCACGTATTTACATAACTCACACGTATGGGCTGATGAAAATCTTCATGCAACTATTGTTTCACTTCATCAACATTAGTTTCAATCAATTAATATCTGGACAGGAATCATTGGCAATTTTTTGATTGGCCATTTGTGTTACCGGCACGATTGAATCGACAACTTTATTTGGAGTTCCTCCAGAACGCTTTTTAAGATTTAATAGGGCATTTACCTCTTGAAACCCCCCGAAACATGTACTTTATGCATGATGCGGCACCACCTCATTTTAGCGTTGCTGTGCGGGAACACTTAAATAACGTCTATCCAAACCATTGGATAAGTAGAGGTGGACCTACCGCCTGGTTTTCTAGATCTCCCGACCTGACCCCTTTGGATTTTTACCTGTGTGGACACCTCAAAACCTTGGTGTATTCCAGTCCGGTTGACACTAGGGAGGAGCTTCTACAGAGAATCACGTTTCATTGTGATGTGCTAAGGAACAATGTGGTGTTATTGTGGCGAGTACAGCAGTACCCAATTCGTCGTGCTCGCGAGTGTATCAGACTTCACGGAGCCCATGTTGAACCCACCTTTGAAGTTTTTAATTAAACGAAAATGAAACATAAATTTATTTATTATTTTTTTTCTCGAAAATAGTTAATTTTATCGATATTAAACAAGTATACCTTTTTTTAGAGAAAGCTTCGAACTACCCAAAAATATTTTTTTTAGATCTTTATCATACAGGGTGTTAAAAATTTAGGCGTTAAGGTGCACAACTTGGTCCATCCCTGGTAAACTAAACAAGCTAAATATGTTTCTAGGATACTATTCTAAGAGGCCATTACTAATGACCATTATACTGAATTTTTATTAAATTATGTCAAGTACTTTAATAGTTATTCAAGAAAAACTTATCTCCAGTGACGTTGGTCTATTATTTCTTAGAATATTGTTTAAGTTATTATTGGAATTCTTGCTATTATTTAAATTGCTTAAGAATATCTCTAAACATGATTAAACCTTTGTTTTTATATATAGGATGAGACAATTTAATTATTCTGTTTTTTAAAGCTGCAGCTAAATTAATTGTCACATGTGGAGGATGTTAGGAGTAATAACGTATGGATGTATTACTATAAATTAGTGTTCTGAACCATTCAGTTCTTAAAAATATTATTAAAATCGCAGTGGATTAATATATTTAAGAAGGGGATGCTGTTATTACTTTCTTTTTCACATGTGAATTGTAGATGTCCGTATAGTTATTAAATATGAATAACGTTTCGTGTATTTTACCAAAAGGTATAGAAAGTATGAGATCATCTACATACCTTTTCAAAAAAGGAATATGAAAAGTTATTTTGTCAAGATAATTTAACTAATTAAAAATTTGTTTATAATAGCAGTTATTGAAATTTAAAACATTGAAATCGAATATAAGTTTGACAACATTTTTAATAGTTTCTAAATCCATATTACAATTTAAAGATATATTATCAGTGGAGAAACTAGGGGGGGTGCAAGGTGTGCTAGGCACACCCTAGAAAAACGGAGCGCTTCCCCATTTTTCATTCTTATCTTAAATTCCATCTAACAACTTAATTCGTTAAATCTTAAGCCATTGCGATAAACAAACGAGTAGTAATAGTGACATAGTGATAAGTACAATTATTAATTATTATGTATTATGTAAGGACATTAGAATATTCGTCATTCGAGCATAAGTTGTATCGGTGAAATAATATTTGTTTAGCTAAGCGGCGCGGCGGCGGTAGACTGCTGACTGTGACTGTGCTGCTCTTGGAATTGTTTTGGTTCATGATACTGATATGCGTTGAGTGTTGATGCATAAACAATAGCATGTATGGTTCCCCTTTTACGATGTAGTAAACCCAGCAAGCATAAAGACGCCGCAAAGATTAGTAGATTAGATTAGTTTACATACAGTTTACATTAACATTCTAAAAGATAACTTTTTATAAAAGAAGCGAGACTTGAAACTTAAAAATAGTGTAACATACCGGAAATGGTGACTCATTATTCCGAACAATCTAGATGTATGAATCATAATCACGATGCCTCGGCAGACGCAGACAGCAGCTTACGTAAATTATAAGTCATCGAACTTCTAGAAGATTCGAGAAGGGTTGCTTGCGTCATCGGTACCTATATAAGCAACGCTGCAACGCACGATGAACTCATGGGGTTAGTACTTGTTATAGTTATGTTTAATGTCTTATGTAATATTATTATTATTATGAGCAAAGTGCCAATATAACCTGTGTTTGGTGTTCCATGTTCTGAGTCTTCTGTGCTGACAGCACAGTGCTGTGTGAAATAAAACATCAAAGCAAACAAATAGCCACGGCCAAGGCCAACTGCCACAAACAACTAAGGACTAAGGTAATTTTACTTATTTGTATGTTTGTTTTAGAGTATTATAAGATGTTAAAATTTTGATGGGTGAAAAAAAAAAGGAAAGATTGCATCACAAGTTTCAGCTAATAATAATAATAACAGTTTAAAGTTAAAACTGCAAAGGGATTTTGATTTGTACTTTCTTTCACGCCTTTTACTTGTTTCCCCATCAGTGTCCGAGCAGTTAGCTTCGGTGTTTATAAATTTGTTTTTATTTGCATTGCAGATTGCAGATTGTGGGCGGTTTGAACATGAAGAAATTCAAAGACGTACAATCGTTTTTCAAATCTGCCACAAATCAACCCGACAAAGATGAGACTGAGACAAGGCAAACGTCTACTCCAGTATGTGACTCAACAACAAATATTGAGATAGCTTATGATTTAACACAATCTTCAACTTCAAATATACAAAATGTTGGTGGAGGCATACGAGAAGATGTAAATAAAACCGCTGAAGAAGGGCAAGGTAGCAAAACATCCGATGTTTTTACATCTGCAGAAACAAATCAAAGAGGGCGAAATGATCCAGAAGATCAAGATCTGGGAACTCTTGATAGTGGTCCTTCGCAGCCAAGGGGCCCAAGGGTTGTTTTTCCAAAAAGTTCATTTTGAGATAGACGGAGATCGTTTTCGTCTCAATTCTTTGATACTTATCAGTGGCTTGAATATAGTGTGAAGTTAGATAAAGCGTTCTGCTTTGTCTGCAGACATTTTCGGCATTCTGCAAATATTCGAGATCAAAATGAAAAGTTTTCGATTAATGGGTTCAGTAATTGGAGAAAACTATGTGAGTCGCTGAAAAAACATGACACCTCTTTGGCTCACAGTGACTGTATGCAAAGGTTTGTAGGCTACAAGCATTCTTTGAAGGCCGGAGATGTTCATAAGAAGCTAACCATACAACATGAAGAAATGATAATACAGAACCGAGATTATATGATAAAATTAATCGACATGATTTTATACTTGACACGTCAAGGGCTGCCACTCCGAGGATACCGAGAAGACGCAACATCTACCAACTGAGGAAATTTTCTGGAGTTGGGTGAACTTATGGCAAAACATGACACGAATTTTTCGATGCATCTAGACAGACATATCTGTTATTGCAGTTCCAAAATACAAAATGAAATAATAAGCATCGCATCTCAACTTGTTATTGAACAGATTGTAGAAGAAGTGCGGCAATGTGGTTTTTTTTCGATAATGGTTGATGAAGCTAGGTGCTACAAACAAGAACAATTGTCCGTGGCAATCAGATATACCGTAGGCTTGGAAGTTGAGGAACGTTTTCTTAGTTTCGTAGATTGTTCTTCTTCTAGACATGCCGAGAGTTTAAAAATACTTATTAAAAAGTATGTAAGTAAATGCAGTTTGTTGAATAACGCCATATTATGATGGAGCCAGTGTTATGTCTGGGAAACACCAAGGACTGCAAGCCAAAATAAGGGAGGATCATCCACAAGCCATTTACTTTCATTGCTTGGCGCACAGGATGAACTTGGTAATTGTCGACAGTTGTGCTAAGGTGTCTACTGCAGCTGCATTTTTCAACACTCTGGAGGCAATATACGTCCACTTTTCTCAACCCGGTCATCACTCTCATCTCATAAACGCCCGTGATGCTCTAGGTATAAAGTCGGGGGGCGAAATGGGAAGTCTTAGCAGTACCAAGTGGAGTTGTCGATATGAAAACTGCAAATCCCTTTTGAAAAATTTCCAATCAATTCGAAATGCTCTGGATGAGGAAATTGAACAAGGGCGAGACAAAAATTCTGTAGAAGCACTTGGAATACAGGCATCAATGATAAAGCCACAATTTATCTTTTGTTTGTTAGTCTTCCATTCAGTGTTAATGGTCGCAAATGTACTGAGTAAATATTTTCAGAGAAAAGATGCCACACTAGGTCAGGCTAGTGATATCATAGATAGCACTATAAGTAGCTTTGAAGAGAAGAGGAACAAATTTCTGAACCTGTGTGGAGTGAAATAGAAAAATTCTCAGGAGAACAAGACATTTGTTTGGAGCCTTTAAGGATTTCAAAAAAAAAGGAAGCAACCACAAAGGCTTAATGAATATTTATCTGACTCAACCTTGGGTAAATCATCTCTGATCGACATACCTGCAGGAACTACAGCTCCCGAATACTGGAAAGTCAACATTTACTACCAAGTCATGGACAACGTAATTGGCAATATGAAAAAACGATTTGAAAATCTTCCCCTTGCAAGACTGATTGATTCCTTTATGAAGCTAGATTTGGATCAAGCATTTGAGTTCGTCGCCAATTATCAGAGGGCCTTCAATATCGAAATCTCAACACTTCAAGCTGAAGTTTTACTGATACGAAATTTCTTCAAAAATAAAAATCTTGAAATCACTTTGGAAAACCTAAAAGTTCAAGTGAAGGGGGATCTGACTCCAAATCTTTACAAATTACTACAAACTGCTGTAGGCCTTCCAATCAGTTCAGCTGGTTGCGAAAGAAGTTTCTAGAAGTTTCGCTATGAGGCGGATAAAAACATGGCAACCACAATGGTACAAGATAGATTTTCAAATTTATCACTTCTCTGTATCGAAAATGCTTTAGTTAAGCAGAAATTGTCGGCTGAACAAGTTCTCTCTGTTTTTATAAAAACAGATAGAAAACTAAAATTAGTTTGAAGTTTTTTTTATTCACACTTATATGTTATATTTCCTAAATAAAATGTGAAAACAAGAAAGTCTTTTACTTAAAGTAGGTATATGACAAACCATGATGATGAAAACCAAAACTGTTTAAAATTGAGAGTGAAAACAAGATTGACGTAGTTTTCATGCGCATGCATCTATAAAAAAGTGGTGTGTACGCCCCAACAAAATTTTTATACGCACCCCTCCCCAAAGAGCCCGTGGGCCTGCCCCCCAGAAAAATTTTGTAGTTTCGCCACTGTATATTATCCCAGTGTCTTTCAATGCTGATTAGGATGACGTGTAAAGGTAAATTAGTGAAAAAAGATACTACGTCAAAACTGACTATTTAATAATTATTTGGAATGTGAATACTGTTAATCAAATTACTAATAATGGACGGATCCTGTACACAATATACGCTGCCTTGACTATACGCTTTGGTCAAATTTCAGTTAGAAACTTTGCCAAATTTTGGTTTGGAGACTATACAAGTAACTATAGGCCTCATTGTTAGATTTGCTTTATGTAATTTTTATAAGGTGTAATAACGAGGAGTAACTGCATTGTAAATTGTTAGATTTTTCTTCTTCTTTTGCTAAGATCATGTTATATTTTTTTAATTTTGAAATTAATTTGTTACCTTTCTGCTGAAAAGTGCAAGTAGCATTGTTACGTAATATGATGTAATATCTATCATCATTTAGTAAATCTTGACTTTTATTTAAATAATCCTCCTTTGTGACTTCTAACAATATACAACTCAGGATGTTTTTTTTATAAAAGCTTTGCATTCAATAATCATGTCATTCATGAAATGATTATTAGAGCATTTTTTATGAATAGTAACAGTATTAGTACATTTGGCTGTCAAAATGTCATTTTCTTTGTCATTAAATCTTGAAATTATATTTTCGATATCAGACTAAATTGTAGGAATTTTGAAATCTTACATGTGGTAGTAAGCTAAATTTCGGACCTAAAGATAACAATTGTTTAATATTTTGAGGAATATGAACTGTAGTTAGGTTTTTGACCAGTTTTTCTTTCAAAGTTATTGAATTAAATTTTTCCATTTTCAAAATTTTTTAATGTTATTGTTATTTATTTACTGTAGAAAAACATGAGTACTGTATTCTAAATATATGTTCCAATATGCAGAGTGGTTCAATAACCAGTGGTAGTGGTGACCCAAAATTATGTTTTTTTAAATGAATGTAATGTGCCGATTCTTGACTGTCGTTACCTTAATTCAAGTTTCGAATTTGTGTTATTACTGGTAAACATACATACATCACGTTGGTATCTTAAGGCATTTCTTTTTTTCTTTCAATAATTAAATTTTGATATATGCCGATATTTTCTTTATAGTGTACATAGTTACGAATTGCCGTGTATAAATTTTTATGCGCAATGCGAATCTAAGTTTATTTCCGTTCCTTCTGCGTTCCAATTCATGTCGTATCTTAAGTTTCTTCCCTGCACAAGGTTCGCAACTACTATTGATTACATTTTGGCAGATGTTATATTTAATAGGGAAATCCCATGGCCATCATGAAGTTAAGAGATCACGAAAACCCCATGTGTGAATGAATTTCGTATCGGAATGGATGGTATAGTAATGTGTAGTCGATGACGTCGTTAAATATATAAAATGGAGTGTATGATAATGCAGTTTTTTAACGTGAAAAACTACCTTTGTATTATTACCACATGCTGTTGATTTGCCTGCTTTTGTAGTCTGGTATATATTTCGCTTATGTTATTTGTAGATTAATGAAGACAATTAAAATTACCTTACCTTAGCGTACCGTATGTTTATCGTATTGAAAGGAAATGAAGTTTTCATACTGCAGTTTGTCAGAATAAAGTTAATACATTATGTTTGTTTGAGTACTAGAAAATGTCGGTACGTATCCTTTTAATGCGAGGTACGTTTTAAGGAAATAACAAGTTAGTATAGTATTGTTTTGATACGATTATAATGAAAGGAAACAGCTGACTAAGAAAAAAATATTTGAGTGCATAACCTTGTAAATGTGATGTTTGTTGACATAGGTGAAGTAGACGTTATTATTAAAGATATACAGGGTTGATCATCCTTCATTTTGGATTCTACGTAAAGATAGGTTATATGTCTGTACAGTTTTTGTTGGATTAGAAATTAGTTAAGGCCGTAAAGCTTTACGAGAAGTACAGTTTGAGTTGGTTTCACGCTGAAACTAATCAGGAATTATTTTGTTTTATTAAATATACAAATAAATACAGTTGTTTAGTGTTATTCAAATTACCTCTGGTAGTAATGTACAACTATCTTAATTGTTGTTGTATTTTAATTAATTAACCCGTAAAATTGAGTGACACCTAACAAATCAAGTACTTTACTAATTATACCTATGGATATATCACTGCCTACTTCGGAATCTGAGAAAATGATTTCTCAACTAACAGTAAGTTTCGTAAGAAACGTAACTTGCTAAGCTAGACCTAGGTGCAAACTTACCGTGTAATATTCAAATCCCAATCAATACATTTTTATTTATTATATAAAACACCAGGTATTTTATTACATTTTTTTAAAAGACCTTAAAGGGTAGATGCTTTTTGGTTTAGGGTATCAGGGGTCTAACTTTAAAGGTTACTGAGTCATGTTAATTTGAACAAAAAAAGGGCTCACAGTTGAAAATTTATTACGCATATACCTAATAAGATTTTGGGCTACAACTAGGACTAGAGATTGCTTATCATGCTTACTTAACGATGGACTAATATTGAGATAAAATACAGAAAAAACATACCAGGTGATTGACTTATGCAAATTGTTATTGTACTTACAATATTTAAATGGAACACCCGGTATAGTTTTGCATTCTTTTTGATAATAAGGTTTTATGTCCTAACTTTAACCGTTATGGAGTAATGGGCATTTAAAGAAATTAATGAACAAATGTTAGTAAACCTTGGTAGCTCTTTCATAAGACGTGCAAGAATATGTATCTAAGAACTAGAAAGTAACAAACTAGAATTGGACTAACATTGAAAAGTTTCAAGAAGACTATGTCAGGTAGTTCTGTCTAGGGTAAACAGTACGTTGAAACGGAAATTATTTTCGTATACAGTCGACCATAGTTTTTGAAATATCCCGTACAACGTAAAGAAGTGATATATTGGAAGTATGGGTGAGATGGGCTTAATCTAAATCAATATATGGGTGTCCCATTAACAAAAAAGACATATTTGGTTCACCCTGGTACTATGTAACACCCTGTTTATACGGAAATAGTTTTATAATCTCAAGTTTGGAGTTGCCTACGATTTTTGCAATAAGTTTATTTGATATAATATATAATAATGAATATACCATACTTCCACTTACTAATGGCGCACCCTGTATATGTATTTTAACGTCTATCTGACATAGATTATAGTTGTTCCTAATGTTTCCTATTTTCGTTATATAATAGGTCGCATAATTATCCTAAAAAATTATTATTAAAGCTAATTCCTTTCTTTTACTTTGTACTTTGTAGGTTGGAAGGTCGAATGTCCTTCCACACCAGATATTTGTGTTTAAAATGTCATTTTACCCATAATTAAGCGGCGAATTATATATATATATATATATATATATATATATATATATATATATATATATATATATATATATATAATGTCGCTGTAATAGCAATGTAAATATAACCGTTTAAACACATATCTTATTTTTTTACACACGCACCCGCACTCACACCCGCACACGCACCGGCATCCGCACCCGCACCTGCACCCGAACCGCACTCGTACCCGTACTTGCACACGCACCCGCACAGGCACCCGCACCCGTACCGGCACCCACACTCCCACCCACACCCCACCGCACCTGCACCCCGCCGCATCCGCACACGCACCCGCACCTGCACTCGCACCCGGACCCGCATCCGGACCCGCACACACACAGACACGCACGCAGGCACGCGCACACACACACACACACAACAGACAGACAGACAGACAGACAGACACACACACACACACACACACACACACACACACACACACACAACACACACACACACACACACACACACACACACTCACACACACACACACACACACACACACACACATACACACACACACAAACACACACACACATACACACAACACACACACACACACACACACACACACACACACACACACACACCACACCCACCCACCCACAGACACACATCCACACACGCACATACGCACATACGCACACACACACACGCACACACGCACACACGCACATACGCACACGCACACTTGTACACAAGCACACACGCACACACGCACGCACCCACACACTGACAGACACCCATACCACATAAGCACACATTCGCACACACGCCCAAGCGTTTTCGCACGAACATGCACACACTAACAACACACCATACACACGCACTTACGTTTGCACGCAATCACCCGCGCACGCGCGCAAGTACGCAATCCCGCCCCCACACACACTCACACGCGCACCCACACTCAGACATACATAATTCGGCCGGTCTTGCCATATTGTCATACGTAGTAAAATATGGCAATAGGTCTATTTTTTCGATAGAGGAATTGCATAACTTTCTATGCCTGCATGTGTATATATATTGGAATGTAGTGAATAAAAACAATTTCAAGGTAAATTTTTTTATTAAATCATATCCAGTTCGGATTCATTTTATCTTTTAAATCAGTGGTCGTATATATATATATATATATATATATATATATATATATATATATATATATATATATATATAAAAAAAATATATATATATATCACACACACACACACACACATATAGCGTGTCCAAGATGAGGATGAACAGCATGGGGATCTTGAAAACGGTAAGAGATACGATGGCGGTTAAATTAGAAAAAAGTTTTATAATTAAGGGCATGTTCACATGTAGTTTGCAAAAGTACATTATTGTTTATCGTTACCGAGACGAAAATGCGTTTTTTGGGTTTTTCTTTTTTCGTAACTCCTTCATTTATTTTAAAACATTTTTAAAAACCCAATGTACTTCTTCATTGTCACTTTTTGAATTCTATTAGATACCGTTCTCAAATTTTTTATTCGACGTTTCGTCTCCCAGAAACCATCATCAACTTAATTTTTTTATATCGCCGCAACCAACGAAAGCACCCTGTATTCGATACTATTTTTTATTACGTATTTAACCATGTATTGAACATTATGGTTTTGAAGCTGAAAAATTCGGATTTTCAGTTTTACATTTGTCATATATCAGTTAATATTAGAAGGCTTTGATAAAATAACACTTGTTTAACATTTTGTTGAAAACTGTTTAACTTACTTATTGCGTTAAGATCGTTGTTGCTATTTGAATTGTACGTATTTCAAGTTGTTTTTAGTTTTGTATAGTTAATTTATAATTATAATTCATTAATAAGTGTATCTATGGAAAGACGAAATTTTGCAAATGAAGAAAAGTTCAATATGTTGACATGCTACATCTTTATCCCACAGAAATTATGTAGGTACTAGGTAACTACTAGATAAATATCTTAAACGAAGGCAACCCGGTAAATTCATTTTTATACGTTTGGAATCTAATTTAAAAGAATTTGGTTCATTTATGAAACCTGTTCTATCCCGTCAGAAATAATCTGATAGCGAAAAATTTAATACCGTTTTACAAGCCGTTGTTGGGAACCCTGAAATATCTACAAGACAAGTTAGACATCGTCGTGGTGTAGCTAATTCTACAGCACCATTCATTTTAAGTAACAATGTAAATTCCTTGTTTGTCTTAGAGCAGCTGATCAGGAGCGGCAAGAAGGTTTTTGCGAATGGTATACTAGAGAATGTGACGAAGATATTTTCTTCTTAAAATAATTTGATCTGATGAAAGCGTGATAACCAATATTGGAATTTTCAACAGACGTAACAAACGTTATTGGGCAGAACAAAATCCTTATTTAAAATAAGAATCAAGACATCAACATAGATTTGGATTTAATATGTGGATGGGCATTTTGGGACGAAGAATAACAGGACGTTTTATTTACCACAATAATTTAAATGCCGAACGATATCTGAACTTGCTAGGACTGATTCGGAAAATGCCTTGGATGAATTACCTCTAGCACTTGTCAACAACTGTTGGTTTCAACAAGATAGTGCCCCAGCACATAACTCAACAAACGTACATGACTATCTGTCACTGTGGTTTACAGCAAAATGGATTGGAACTTGCAGTGCTGTAACTTGGTCAGCCTAATTACCCGATTTAAGTCCGTGGGTGTATGATGGGAGCAGTTTTTAGTATCAGTTATGGCAGCAGTTAACACAATTTAAATTCTTCAGTGAGGAGAGCTTAGCTGTGTCTAGAAAATAACGGCAACCTATTTGAACAGTTATTGTAATTATTTAACCTTAATTAAGTAAGTTTAAAATAATGGAGTGTTAAATTTGTACATAATGAGATATTATCAAATAGTAATATTAAATCCGAACTTTTCTTAACAATTATCTTCAGAACCATAATGTGTTAAATTCGCAATAAAAATGCTATCGAATACAGTGGGTTTCGTTGGTTGCGGCGATATAAAAAAATAAAGTTGATCATGGTTTCTCGAAGACGAAGCGTCAAATAAAAAATTTTAAAATGCCATCTAATAGATTTGAAAAAGTGACAATGAAGAAGTAAGTGCCTTTGGTTTTTAAAAACCCAAAAATCGCATTTTGTTCTAAACCTCGAAAACGATAAACCATAATGAACTTTTGCAAACTACATGTGAATATGCTCTAAATTATACAACTTTTCTCTAATTTAACCCTCTTTGCATCTCTTGCCGCTTTCAAGATCCCCACGTTGTTCATCTTTATCTTGGGCACATTGTATGTATGTATGTATGATATATATATATATATATATATATATATATATATATATATATATATATGTATATGTGTTCGTGTACGTGTGCGTATGCGTGTGAGTGTGCATTGCGTGTGCGTGTGCAAGTGCGTGTGCGTGTGTGTGTGATTGTGTTAAAAAGGTGAAATACGTAACACCCAAATTAATTGAATTTAGCTTAATCCATTTTGAATCAATTAAAGCTGGAAATGTTACATTTTAATGATCCTGAAAAACCTTACAATAAATTGTCCTATCCTAGTAAGTAATTCCTATCAAAACTTATTTCCTATTTCCTTCCACTACTGTATTTTCATTGTTAATACATGGTATCAGTTGTAATAAAATGCAGCTATCTTCGTTAGTAGTAATTTAATGTACTTGAGTTGTTAAAGATGTTGAAGCAATTTTGTGGAAGTTGAAAAATTAAAAACATAAACATAAGCCTTATGAATTTTATTATCTGTAATAATGGTGAAAGTTTACATTTTTATACGTATCAGTTGTACACTCCTTCTCACTCCATACAAAATTTACTGATAAGTACCAGACCACATACCTACCACTTTCACTTGTAAATCGTTTTCTTTTAATATTTCTGGTATAACCCGAATCGTGAACATCCTGATTATTATTATTTCTAATTACCTGAATCCTAACAATAATTATAACTACCTATCTACTTAATTCAAATTACCTGACCCCAACTTCAATTGTGACCCAAGCAAACTTTAATATGGTTTTCTTGGTGTTTACATGTTCCCGAGGAGACTACATAAAGTTTTCCAGAACAAGACGTCTTTATTTCGACGGCGGTTAAGTCCCGGATTAATAGGTAGTTCTCAACTCAAATATCCCTTACATCTACATAAACACAATAAAAAAAAATTAAGTTACTAAAACGCAACCATTAATACGGTCTTCTTGGTGTTTACATTTCCCCGAGGAGAGTACCTGAGAATTTCTGGGAGAAGTCCTTACGCCCAGAATAATTAATAAATTCTCGCACCAGTAAGCGTCCCCTATAAATCCTAAACAGTAATACCTGCGCCGGTGGTTACGACTCCGAACAGGGTATTGAATTAAAACATTGCCATCCAACTTATATTACTCTCCCACAAATATATCCTGTACATAAACCGTACATAACTCACTGCACATCTTTTGTATTTTCACCTTAATAAAACATTTCATTTACGAAATAAATTATTAGGCACATGGTTTTAATTTTATAATTCTAAACTCCGAATCCGAACAGTGGCGTTCGGTTCATTTTACATTCTTGTGTATTAATTAAGTCAATTAGCTTTAATTTCCGTTTATTACTTCCTTTTTTTACCAGAATGGTTTTATTTTGTATCGTTTAAACCTGAATAAAATGTTATATAGTAACTGATTTTAATTTCCGAGATAGGCTACCCAACATACACCAAGGTAGGAACAAATGTGAACTCGTACTGAGGGTCCAAAAGAGGGTAAAGAATTCAATTGTACGTTGTAAAGCTAAGGAGCAATACACAATTAATGATTTGTTCAACACATGTAACAGCGTTTAATTTTTATTAATAATAAAAATGTAAACTGTCGTAAGGTGAATGAAACTTTCTCAGACAATTTTATAACTTGATCCATTCCAAGTTATGAAAACGAACACCCTGTACACTTTTTGCGTTTCGATTTAACTAGTAATTTTAAAGAAAATTGATTTTAAGATAACTTAAGGAATATTGGTTTAAGAGAGTTTTTGAATTCGTAAAATTAATAAGTTTCGAATGTTATTAATTTAATTCTAGTTAGTCGTTGATAATAAGTATTCACAATCCCTCTTGAATTTTTGTATTTATAAAATAACATATAGAAAGTGATTGAATTGTTTTTCATCAAGCAGTTTATTAAATACACTCAATTCCAATGGAATTATAACCAAATTATTTCAAGCTTTAATTAGAATTAAGGGAGACGAAGCTTGAAGCGTCTGTGAACAGAATTTCCTCCATTATAGAGCGTGCACACACAATCTATTGATCTAATTTTACCAGATACAAACTTAGACAGCATAAATTTTAAGCAATTATTCGTAAAATTCGATTTAGTTAGTTATAAAATGTTAACACAAATGTTAGATATTTAAAGTAGCGATGCTAACATTAATGTGATTGTCTGGGTTAACGATTTCGTAATACTGAATATGTGAAAATGTTAGTAGCTGTTTATCTGGTTATCATAATGTTGGGGAAAGCTAATGGGGTAAGGACTGTTTTATTGCTGGAATGAGAGAAAGTTACAATTTACTTATTACTTTAAGTTGAACTGCTAATTGCAAACATACTGTTCGTAAGTAACAATCAATTTGAGAATTTGAAAATTTTCGCGGTACGTTCCTATACTCGTTGCAAATGGTATCTCACAGTAAGCGTCGCACATCGTATATCATGTGTAGTGTTTTAAATATCGTGTGTGGTTAATGAGTTGGTTAAATATCGTTAATCTACGCCAGTGTCATTATGACATATTTATCATCTTCATTTGAGTGTCATTATGGCCTTCATAATAGCACCCAGTGCCATTATGAACTCATAATAACACGCAAATTTTAAAATAAAAAACAGGCAAAAAGAAAGCTAGTTACAACTTTTACTTCATTATAAAATCTTTACCAACATTTATTTATTGTAAACATTAACTATAAGGTCTGTACAATTTGTTAAATTCAGTCCATGAGTGCGTGAAATACATGTAAAACACAACATTGAACGCAAATAATGACGTTGTCAAAGTAAAAATTGCAACAATCGACAAGCGCGGTTGCTATATCGACTAATATGGTCACTTAATATTTTTGAATTTTTATTTACAAAAACGTTTCTGATATTGTAAACAAATCGAATCTATGCAAAGAAAATCTATTTGGACTGGCGTAGATTAAATTTTGAATGATACAAGTTCGATATGAACTTCGTAATGAAACTTGTGACGTTCATATCGAACTAGTACCATTAATAACTATTAATGTGGTTTGTAATATTATATTGTGTACTGTAAATCCAGCATTTCGGAAGTGTCGCGTGGCCGTTCTAAAGTGGCATAGTCTTTGTAAGTGTACAGCAGAATTCACATGTGCTCATATATCTAACGTCAAATTTAGTTAATAAAATTTATATGAAGTAACCATTATTTCAATTTTCCACTGCATTTACTTATCGTAATTTTGGTCAAAACAATGCCTTGTAATTGTTTCAATAGAATTATTTAACTTATTAATACTAATTGCGCGGTATTCTAATTATATGTAGCAGTGCTTTATAATTGAGACCTCAACGTTACCTAAAATTTTTGGAGTTTCATAAATACTTGCCAATAAGGCATATAATTCTATTAAACGTTTGCGTTTAAGTCAATAATCTTCCAAGACATCTTCCGATGAACTGTATAATTTAGTAGACAGTTTGTTTTAATTAATGTATCTTAACCTATCCCAGGTTCACTGTGCAAATGAACCCTTATCAATAATTACTTCTGTAATAGTAAACAAAAAATTAACAAATTAATGATGAGTCTTCCGAAATGAAACTGTTTTGCTATAGCTAGTCACTTCAATAAAGGAAATCACTGCGATAAACTTAATATATTTACTTAAATATAATTCATTTTGTGAGTCACATAGATCGCAAAGATGATTACTTAAAAAGAAAAGCTTAAACTCTGTAGATACTGGTTTTAAATAAGAATATAGTAAATATGAGTCTGTAGATAAATAGGAACGCCACCATGAATTTATATATGATATCTCTACAACCATATCAAAAATGAGTTTCTATATTCAACTATCAATAATAAAATAGTATCTAAAGATTAAATTTCTTACTCCCTATTCGCTATACTCCAAGAAAAACTTTATTCCTTTTATTCATGAGCATTTATTTCACTATAACACCCTAGGTTATCTGAAGCAGCAAAACCAGCTAACAATCCGTATATTATAATGTAACCGCTAATGCCTCGTAAGGTTGTAAACATTCACCTACGAGATTCTCGGTCTACACTGTGTTCGAAAATTACACGGATATTGAAGTAGATGATTCTTCGTCATAAAATTTGAAGAAAAGTTCTGGTAAACATAAGTCCGAAAATACATACTTTTCGAGGTACTGTGTGTTTAAGTAAATTTCCGAAATAAATTTAATTTTCGTTGTCTCAGAAACCGTTCAACATATCTAATTGAAATTTGCAACATAAACACGAAGTAGTGTCGTGCACTATGCGACGTAGCTAAAATTCGGTATTTATTTCCATTAGTGTGCCTACAGGGTAGGGTATTTCTATCACCAATTTTTCTGTAACACCCTGTGTATATCATCTATTGTACCCGATTATTCGAAGACCTTTCAAAAGCAAGCAAAAGAATCTTAAACTACCCAAATTCCTCTTCTGACACCAGCGCCTCATATTTTTTCAATCATTGCCTTACAAAGCATTTGTTTAGTAGTTTTAACTAACAAATTTACACTACTCAGCACGTTTTTGCATGACAACAGAATTAAACATAGTTAAGGAATAAGGAATGAATAATAAAATTTTAACACACTGTATCTCTTAAAGTATGCATTTTCGAATCTATGTTTACAGGAACTTTTCATCAAATTTTATGACGAAGAATCACCCGCTGCAATATGCCCGTGCAATTTTCATACACCTGGTTTATATTTAGACGTCTACGTTCCTCATGCATATTCCGAGTTTCTAATGGTAGCCGTTACTTAGAAATGTACGTGGTTAGAAAAAACATAGAATTCTGAATTTTTGAATTCCAGGATTAATAAAGATTCTCTTTCATTTTAAAATATTTTCAAGATTATACCACTTTCTGTTATTTTTATTTTAAATTGAACATCCGGTATATTATTTTATTTTTGGATTCCTGAGAAAATTTTATTGTTTTAAGATTACTTTATATATTTTAAGATTGCTTTGCAAATTTTGAAAGATGTAGCTTTACCATCTACGGGGTTCGACATTAGTGCGTCGAAGTACGATGAATCCGTTATTAAGGGAGATATCAAAAGAAGTTATTTTCGTATTTACAGGGTATTACATATTACCAGGGTGAACCAAAAATACTTTTTTTAAATGGGGCACCCTATATATTATTTTAAATTTAGATTAAGCTCATCTCCGTCATACTTCCAATATAGGGTTTTATTACGTTATACAGGGTATTTCAAAAGTTATGGTCAATTGTACACGAAAATCGTTCTCATTTCAACGTCCTGTATACCCTAGACAGAACAACCTAACAATATTTTTCCAGGCATAACTGTTTGACATTGGTACAGTGTTACGAGAAAGTGCTATTTCTTTATTATTGCACAAATTGAATATAGAGCGAGCCAAAACTCGAACACATTATTTTGTCAATTTTTTCAAACGGATCACCCTGTGTTTTATTTTACAAAGTGAAAATACACTTTATATTCTTTCATTTTTATTAATTTCTGAGATATTTTCTATTTAATAACAGAAAGAGATTTTTTTAATTTCAATTATAACAAAAGAATTTTTCTTGGAAACTTGTGTAAATAAACGTACAGATTAATTAAACGTTTCGGGAACATCCTTTGTTCCCTTTATCAAGAATTTATTTTGACAATTACAGAAATCGAAATAAGGTAACTATTTTTAACAAGTACAGAGTCTTAAACAAGGTAACTAATTTAAATTTAATCTGGACGAGTGTGTGTAGTTGGTATAATACATGATGTAGAAGTTGTAGAAGTGGGAGTAGTTGCAGCATAGGTGTCTGAAATTTCTAGAGGATTTGTGGTTGAAATCTCGAATCGACTTCTTTAATGACATTCTTTCAAATTTGTGGCATTGTAGAACTGTCATCTCGTTCATTGAGGGCGTTCGGTCTTTTTCAATTTCAACTGCTTCTCTAATAATTCCTTCTTGTAAGGTATGTTAAGGTGCAATTAAACGGATATTGTTGGTGTTAGTTTGGTGCCCTGTGTCTAAATGATGTGAAGCTAAAGACGATGATGGATTGTGCTGTTTAATTGCTAGTTTGTGTTCATCGGCTCTCGCATATAATATTCTACTAGTTTGTCCGATATAAGTTCGTCGACAGTTGCACGGTATCTCATATCAAGGATTTCATAACGCTACATAATTGACCAGGTTGGTGGTGCGAAATAGAATTCAAATATCTATTCGTATGAGTTGGTTTTCGATAAACTTTGTGTGTAAATTTACCACTAGGAAGTCTTGTTATCAGGGTGTCCAAAAAAGGGAGTGAATTATTTCCTTCAACTTCCATAGTAAATTTTATGTTGTAGTGAATCTTGTTAATGTGTGCTAGAAAACTGTTCAAGTTTCCTTTTCCATGGGGCCAAACTACAAATGTGATGTCAACATAACGAAACCAATATTTAGGTTTTAAATCTGCAGAATTTAAAGCAGTGGATTCAAAATGTTCCATTCATACATTAGCAAAAGCTGGAGAGAGTGGCGAACCTATAGGTGCCCCTTGAATTTGCTTGTAGAATTGTCTTTTGTATCTAAAATAGGTTGAGTGCATTCAGTGGTTTATCTATTTGAGTATCTCTTTGTAATATCCTGGTGTCTGGAGGACTCGGTTTTCTACGGTGGTAGGATTTTATGTGTTGTCCTTTTCACAATTTTTATATTTTCCGCGGCTAAACTGCAATCGGTCTTTAGATTAGAAACTAAAGAGGGGGTGGGTTCGTCCGAATATTTAAATTGTAGCTCTACACTGTCCACATAAAATAATCATAGTAAAACGGTTTAAAAATATATTATCCTATTATTTACAAATATAACGTATTCACACTTAACCTAGACTAATAACATTATGAACAACTAACCTAAATATAAACTTTAGAAACGATGAGAAAACAATTTGGTTTTAACACTTAGACAACGACGTCGGGGGCATCCACTAGGTCTGGACGGAGAATTTGGATGTCCTACTTCCTTCCACTCACTCGATACGACGGCGTATTGTTGTCGAAGTCGTTTCTGTAAATAAATATTAATACTCCCTAGTTACACTCAATGAGGAACGTAATATTTAAATGATTAGTAACGTTGCGTTTAATTAATTATTTATGCTGGATACGGCCCTGTCTACAAAAGAAAAAAATTTATAAACAAATTACTGGTTATTTAAAACAGGGGTTGCGCAGATCTAGGTCCCTAGTGAAAATCGATATCCCGAGTTCACGGTTGTACGCAGGACGAGCGTTCACCGGTCTAATTGCTTGCTTCTCTTTACCTTCAGTAATTTCTGGAAGACGGACAGGCGCGTATGCTTCGTGAAGCAATTTACCTTCGCGATCTATTACGTTCGATAATATGAATTATCTTCAGAGGTTTACTTTCGCATTAAATTTAGACTGAGCGAATTATACACGTTTGGTTGTATAATTAATATATTTGCGTGTTATCTTCTGGGACGTAATTTTATGGTGGTGATTTCTTTTATGCAAATGAACGAAATCTCACGCAGATACAAACGAACGTTACCTACTTGTATACGCACGAAACGCGTATTTATTAAAGGCGGTTTTTATACTTGCGAAACAAGCTGGTGGAAGACAATTAACTGATTGCTTTCTCGAAATTCGATTACTAAGCGCGTGGTTATCAATGTACGGTTTTTCTTCTCCTACAGGTCTTTGACGGATACTCTACGTTTAATTCGTTTGTGATTACGGGCAATTCGGTCTTCGCCAGCCAGCTGGTGAATTCAGGTGTTTTAGAATGTAAGTGAGAGTAAGTGATGAGAGCTGCAGGTCTATACAGTCCTACTTAGCTCCCGTTGTCAGGTATATGGTAGCGTGGTGTTTGTATTCGGAACTCCCGACTGCTTCGTGGCTTTGCCCGTAGCGGTCTGGGGGTTTGGGTGTGTAGGTGTTTGGTACTCCCGACTGCTTCGTGGCTTTGCCCGTAGCGGTCTGGGGGTCTGTGTGTGTTTGTATGTTTTGAGTTACTCTACAGACTTACGTGTCGTTAATCACAAAGATCGAGGATAGCTATTGATTTACAAAAGGTTCGCGGTGCGCGTTTGCAAATACAGGGAGCTAAACTCGCGGTGGCTATCACTAGGTTTGCAGCGATTTACTTTAACGCAACCGTCACGTGCAGGTTTTCTGGAACAGGAGTTAGTCTAACAGACTAACTAATACTGGAGCTGGTAAAACCAACTAAATAATTCTTGGCGGCGGGATGCGTTCACGCGGCGCGACGGAACTCTTCTACTGCTGCTACTGGTCTGGTCGGCTACGGCTACTACTTAATTAATTAATTCACAAGGTGCACGGCGCGGTTTCTATAGGGGACTCTCGGTAGGCGGTGGTGGCTTCCGTTTGGGGGAATCCTTTCTGTAATTGGCGGAGATTACTGTGACGTATAAAACATTCGATGTTTTATGAAATCTACGTTGGAGGGGAAACAAATTAATTTTTGTTGTGCAATCACACGAAATAATAAGAAATATTAAGTTAGGTACTGAGTAATACGGAATACTAAGAAATATTAGATTAAGTCTTGCAGGTGTTTGAATACTAAGAAATCTTACATCATTTCTTTTACGAGGGCTGATTGTTAAATAATTAATTAAAAAAATTTTGTAGTAATGGCTTGCGGTTCGTTACATCTTGGTTTATTGAGTGTTTTTCTTCTAGAATTTTTAATAGGTATTTGGTGAAAAGTGACGTTATGTCGAAACTAACTAAAATGTAATTTGGAGCCAAGGGTGCATTTTTGAGTTTGTGTAGAAAATCATAAGAGTTTTTGACGTAGGATGCAGCATTTTCACAAATCCGTTGAATAATTTGTGCTAGATAACGATCAATGTCATGAGTCAGAGAATTGAATGCACGGACGACAAGGGCACAACGGCCAGTTTCCTTATGTATGTTTGGGAGTCCGTGTATTTCGGGGACTCTTAAACTCTTCTCTCTTGGAATTAGTTTCTGTTTTGCTTTCTTTGTCTAATTTTGTAGAATTAATGATAGATTTTGTTGTTTTTTCTATGTAGGTGGTAGGATTGTACTGATTTTTCTTATATTCTGAAAAACAGTTCAGACATCTTGTGGTGATAGTCTTTAGAGTTGACAATGAGAGTAGCGTTCCTTTGTCAGCGGGTAGTATCATATATTTGAACGTCGATTTTGATCTGGTTTAACATTAGGAGGTCTTGTTTGGTGATATTATGTTTGGGAAGTCTGCATTTCTTAAGAATGTGTGCTACATTGAGCCTTATTTCGTCAACGACCGAATCTGCGGTCGCTGACGAAATTAGGCTCAATGTAGCTCTAAAAACTATCACCACAAGATGTCTGAACTGTTAACCTATAAACTTGATACGATATGCAAACCGTAGTCGCCTTTCATCTATCCCATATCATTAAGTTCCAGGTGTAGCGTGGTTATATCATCCTGGCTCTATAAAGTAATCACAATGCTTTCCCATGACATAACCATAACAACAATTTACCTAACTAAAAAAGACTATTCGATATTTATTATACTAAAATTTACTTTTTATAATTATTTCTACTACAAGAATTAAACGTGAATATCTATACCTATAATACATGACAAACGTAATCGCAATTAAACACCAGTAGAGTAGTAAAGAGGAACGTAATAATCGTAAAACTAAATACGAATACCTTACAAGAATTTCTAATAAACTCAAATAACGCCAAATAATTAAGACTAAATCAGTGCTTCCCAAACTTCATAACTGAATATGCTTAAACTTTTAATAACATAGTACAACAGTACAACAAAGCGAAGAATAACATAATCATTTTACCACAATTTCTACACACGGTCAAACCTGCAAATATACATAAATGAGTAAGTAGATGACTTATTAAAAACGGGGTTATGTGAAGAGTGGATCTAATAGTACCGAAGAATCGAATACATTATGTATGGATTACAGAGAATTATACAAAAATATAGAAGACAAGTTTTCTATTTAGATTTCCGCAAGTATTAATGACTACTCTACTTAAGCAGAGCTAAATAGATATCTGTTGGCGCAAGCGTAAACCAATAATATAAAATAAAAAATGTGTTTAAAAAATTTAAGTCGTGGTCAAGTAGAAGATCAAAAGTTGCGAGTGTTTACTAAATGTATTTCATGTCTGGCAATCAGTTTATTGGCGAATGATTCGAAGTACGATTACAAGATCAAATCGAACTAGGCCTCATGTAGACTTGTAAAAGAAGCACCCTGTATGTTACCTAATTTTTCGAATCTACGCTGTATAGACATTTGGTAATACATAAATGGGGGGTGATCAAAAACTAACATTAAGTATAAAGCAAAAGAAATCGTTAAAAGTCGTTCTTTAATGTAGAGTCCCTAGTTTTATAATTGTATCTTTTTCCATGTTTCCGTACCCCAGCATAGCTCCCTCATTTCTACAAGATTCATACATAATCTCTGACACGCTGTTTTATTTTTAAAACCCCTTATCTTCCTTTCTTTTATCATACATTGTACTGCATTTAAGCAAGTTTTATGCGGCCTACCAGACCCTATTTTACCTCTATCTTTACTCAAATATATCTGCATTGTTAACCTCTTATTGTTCATTCATTCGATGTGACCAAACCAACGCAGTGTACTACCGTTATACCCATCAATCGTCGTACTTTCTCCGCCAGAGTCCAGTATACACTCATTCTTCATCTTATCCCTTTTCGTTTTACCGCATGTGCTTCTCAGGAATCTCATTCCCACGGCATGTATTTTGATTTCGTGCTTTTTTTAACATACCCATGTCTCACTTCCTTGCGGTACTGACGGGACAAACACACTACTGTGGATTGCTCGTTTCGCAGCTACGCTCATGCTTTTGTTTTGCATTATCGTCCATTTACTTCCAACAGTTGTCCTTCCAACACTGATCCGTCGTCCAATCTCGCCATGCATTGTACCATCTTCAGTGAACATTCTACCGAGATATACTAACTCTTCCTGCACTTTTCCACAATTTCATCATGCAGGGTAAATACTTTACTTTTCTTTTCACGTTACCGATTGAACACCACAATCTTCGCTTTGTTAACGTTTACTTTTAGATCGATGCTCTCAAAGACTATATCGAGCTTCATCAAAGAGGTTTGTAGCTCATCTACATTCTCGCTTAATAATTGTATGTCATCTGCATACACCAGAACGAGTACGTTTACGTCACCAACCATTGCACCATTTGTATGGGTGCATTTGTACCTAACGCAACTGTCCATGCACATATTGGACAACCACAGTGACATCGCACATTCTTGCCGCACTCCCTGCTTAATACTAAAGTATCCACTCACACCTCGTATTACCCTAACACATACCCGGCAACTATTATGCACTATGTCCAAGATAAGGAGGTCCACTATGGTGATTTCGGAAACGGGAAGAGAGATTTCCGGTTAAATTGTAGAAAAGTTGGGCATTTCAGACTACAGAAATTCCGAACCGCTCCGAAGTTATACGACAAAAAGTGAATTTTTATTATTTCGTTTTTGACAAATTGACACTTTGTGGTTGAAGTTAAATAAAAAGTAAGAGAACCTTCTTAGGTATTTTTTAACGTTCTTAAACATGGCACGCAGCAAATTGGAATCCGACGTTTCGGTTTCGAGTAACCATCATCAACTTTGTTTTTTTAAATACGGTCCTGATTTTTTTTTACATAATATTAGAAGATTTTTATTCTGCATTCAAGCATGTATCACGCTTTATGGTTTAATTGCGAATTTTAAACTTATTTTATCATTATCGAAGAAAATGTAAGTATGAGCATGTATCTATCCCAATATCATTTAGACAGAATTTTATTCATAAATGGGCTTTTGCTAACTGTGCTTTTCCCATCAAATTAATGAAATGACACAGAATATTTCAATTTTGAATAAAAATTTTATAACCAATTAATTACAATCACTCAACAACAGAAATGGACAGATAACATTTGATGACAAGAAAATGTACGTTAAATGGTGATGTTAAAATTTGAGTTTAAATAAAAGGAGATTTGGCAATAGTGTTTATACAGTTATCTACTGTCTAGTGTGAAGTAAGCTAAAAAGTTAAAAAATAACTGTCATAAGCTAAGTGTGTGTAAAACTATAATTAGATTAAAAGTTTATTTAAAATACTACACTAGTGTTTTGAAACAACCTTCTACCACAGGTTGTGGGCCCAGGCACAACCATAATTGTTGTAATCTTTGAGTATTAAAAGTTTAAAGTAAAAATTACAGGATGGACCACGCCTTAATACCATCGTTAAAAGTAAACGGTGAAAACTGGATTGTTTGAGGATTTCAAACCTTCAAAAGGAATATTTTTAATGGATATTGTGAATAGTGAAGGGTAAGGTCTACAGAAGCAAATGAATTGGGAAAATGGAGTAAAGATAATGCGAAAGCACAGGAGTAACTTGAATGGAGCAAGCGCCATTGACCCATATACTTTCTTGCAATAGCTCTAAGGAAATGTCGAAATTAAGATCAGTATACAAGGAGTCGGTGGTTGGTGAATGTGCACTTACCGCAGCAAAAATTTTTTACACTTGAGTTCGTCCATGATTCAGTATCAATGTGTATATCTCAGATTGAAGAGATTTGAAATGAATTAAAGCAGACATGCGAAGAGATTTCTGAAAAAATGGTCATGACAAAAATACTTATGGCGCTATTAGAAAGGCTTATTATACCCCACTTTTGAATCTGGGAGTTATTTTATATAACCGCCCTTCTTTGTTGGTAACCCAGCGCGGTTTTATTTTGCCTCGGCTATGGTCAGTCGTGTTCATAAATTCTTATTAAACGGGGTGTGGTTCGTATTATTTAGTGGGCTTACACTGTCACCTTAACTAATTATACGAAAGCGGTTTTAGACGTATATTATTTAGTAATTTAACAAAACACAAAAATACTATTAAATTAAACTAAATATGTATAATCGGGCCCTTAGAGCTCCTTCCTTTCGTTCTCCTGGGGAAGTTGTTATTGGGTGCGAAGTCGTTTCTGTGAACAAGTATATATAATGTATTAATCTTCTGCTTACCTAATATTTAATATTTATATTACGGTCCTGTTTTACAGAAGCGGGTGCCATACCCCCAATATAGTTTGGTCGGAAGCGCCAGCGCAACGAACTCGAGTTGTTTCTAGGTCACGGGAGAAAATCAATACTGGTCTCGGCTTGTGCGCATGGTATATTTAAACTCTTCTGTATCTCTGTAGCGCTGAAGCTGGTATGTCGTACTCCGATGAAGAAATATACGGGGAAGATTCGCGTACGCAAAGGCGAGATCTCTGGTCTATAATTATTTGACTATAACCGGTTTGAGAATGCGCTTAGATTATTTAAGCAACTGGATTAAGTCCTAACGGCGTAACTAAATTCCCTTATGTACAAATTATCAAGTAAACGAAATACTTGTTATTGAAAATGCTACACTAAAATGAATTTACTTTTACTAAAGTAAATCGTATTATACACCAGGTCGTATTTACATTGTCTACTACAGGTAAACCGTGGATAATTTACGGATTATCCCACGTCTTACTTTCCGGAGGTATTTTAATTTATTTAAGAACGGTTTCGCACTAGGTAATTCGCGATGGTTATTCTAAATACAAATTCATGCAACAGGTCTCTTGTGTACTCTTCTGCGATTAAAGACACCGTGTGTGGTTATTGTGTTTGTCTGTAGGTAGTGCATGTATGTGTATTAAGCAGGGCCTTAGCGCCAGCAGTAGACTGTAGGCAGCAGCCTGTCTAACCTGTTTGACTAAGAAAAAGGTCGTAGGTCTTTAGAGCCCTGTATCAAACCTTCACCCCAAGTGTTTGCGAGTGACGTCGGGATCTACCTTGCGTGGCACTCTTTCTGTATGTGTACTGAGTTAGGCGACGCGGCGTTTCCCCTTCGTTACGCCCTTTATGTAGGTGTTTGTGTAATGGAGACTAAGCCCGTCGTTATTTACGTTCTGTAGTGTTTGATTGTAAATTGTTAGACTTTATAACTCTACAACTTACGTGTCTTTTAATTGCAGTTCGGGATTAAACTTTAGGTCGCCCGGCGCGAGGTGGTGCGCGTTATCACATGGTCGCGATGGACTCCTCGGCAGCGATCAACAGGTCGGTGATTACAAGAGGCAATCGGTACGAGCGGCTACTGGATATCAGGAGCGGCGTGGCGGTCTCGGTCACGTTCGGATAGGTGGTGATTACTTCTCTTTTCTCGAGCAGCGACTCTCGGAGAGCAGCGCGTCGCGGGTTTACAAAGGTGCATCTGTGGGTGGCTTCGCGGCTACCGTGCGGGGGATGCCGTTATTGCATTGGTTTAAATTGCTCTGACGTGCAAAAACTTACTGGTTTTGAGAAATACACGTCAGCGGTGGTTAATGAATTATTTGTGGTGCAATATCGCGTAATCTTTTGTAATTTCAGATATAGGGTGGTCCCCGAATAATTTATTCTCAAAAAACATACGTAAAGGACGCTGGATCTTTACACTTCAGGTCTGGGAGGAAGTCTGTACCAATGAAAAAGCAAACATTGGAGGAATCAACATCAAGATTGTTAATAGAAGAAGAAAGATTTAAGTCTACAGATAAAGTTACAGCATTAACTAGTAATTGTGATAGGTTCGAGAACCAGCCTGAACTTACGTTCGCTTTTGTCGATGTCGACAATTGTGCGTATACAAATGTAGAAGGCGTGAATTCAAAATTAATATACAAAATTTGAGCGAGGTTTGGAGGAGTATTACTCGTACAAGGTAGCACAAGGTACCACCTTTAATGTCCCATACGCCGTTTTTGAATAATACTCCACAATTCAAAAAATCCACCCCGATATCGAGCCATTGCGCGTATACAAACATAGAAGTTGTAATGGGTTTTCGGTAGTGGCAAGTTTAGCTTGCCCTCAACGAAGTCCAACACAAAAATTAATGCCAGGTTATATACAAGCATAGTTAACTGCATCGTCAACTAACAATGCGATCAATTGATTACGTGATCAAATTTATTTTGCGTTGTATAAAACTTTTTATGGGTGTTGTTTACTGACAATATACATAACTATGCGCTCTTACTTTTTACTTCGCTTGGCCGACAGTTGGCAACACAATTTCCCAAGTGCCTGGCTTCAAGTCAATTATCGGTTTGGTTCTAACCTACAAAATAGCGCGTACATGAAATTTTAATTGCCTTAGTAGAAACGGAAGTACTTAATTAATCATTAACTAATAAAAATGGGTAAGGTGTTAACAACAATATCACAAAAATCCTAATCCCATAATGAATCCTTATTGTCCGTTAAAATATCAAATCCTAATCCTTCCTTCCAGTTATAAAAGCATAATTGAATGCAAAGAGTCGCATGCCACAACAATTTAAAAAAAAGCAAGATACGTGGGAGAAAATTGCAAGATAGTTCAATGTTAATAGCCATCAAAAAGCAAGAACTGTAAAGCAAATAAAAACGCTTTACTTTAATTTAAAACGAAAAGTAAAGAAAGATGTGGCTGCTGAGCATGTATAGTAAAACTTGACTTTAATGCACTTTTTATTAAATTCATTGTAATTATAGAAAGAAGAATATATCCTCGCAAAAAAAGTGGCAGCTGAGGATAAGATAGTTGTTCGTTGAAATTTAATGTGTAAATTTATACTAAATTAGAAAGATGTTTACACAGAAAGAAATTAATAGAACGGAAGGAGGTATGTACCGTCCTCAGTTGGATGAGACTGGGGCTTAGTTATTAGCAGTTGTTGCAGACCAAATTGAGCCCCCACCAAATCCTTCTGATGATGCTGCAATTTATTTTGCACCCTATCCATCCCCAACCCCTAGTACATCCCGAACTTCAAATCCGCACAGATCCAACTTTAAGATTAAAAAAACAGAAATATAAAACAAAAAATAATAAATTACAAACAGCTGTACTTTAAAAAAAGTATGAGTTGGTACGTTTTGAATAAAAATAAAAAAAAAATTACATAATTTAGAAGTTCAAATTAAAAAAAAGACAACTTGAACAAATGGAAAATTAATTAATCTTTTACTGTTTAAATAAAATGTTTTAAAAAACTGTGTTAATTAATGCTGTACGTACAGCAGTGTTGGTAACATTAGAGGTATTATAGCTGGTTGTTCTATTTCTGGTATTTCCTCTGCAAATTCTTCCAATCCATCATCTACCGAAATACATAAATTGTGTAATACAGCACAGGCAACAATAGTGGCTAATGTTGTTTCTAATTTTATGTTCAGACCTTTCGGTAAACAAGCAAATCTTCTTTTTAAACGCCAAAACATCTCTCAACAGGATTTCTTGTTGCAATGTGTGCTGTGTTATATGCTTGTTCGCTTTGATTGTGAGGATTTAATACTGGAGTTAATAAGAATTATTTGCAGGCGTAACTGGCCACTGCCACCTAGTAAATATCCATTTCCATATCCACCTGCTTCAAGGTCTGCACACAGTGGAGAATCGTTAAAGGTTGTGCTGTCGTGAACCGATTCTGGCCATCGAGCTATATTTCTTATTCGTAAAAAAGCATCACAAACAACTTGAACGTTAATGTAGAAAAACCCCTTTCGATTTCTGAAACGTACAGCATTGTCACCTCCTGGTGATTGAATAGGGACGTGCGTACAATTGATAGCGCCCATGACATTTGGAAAGTTTCGTATTTCATGAAATTTTGATTTTATTTGTGGCAACTCATTTACAGTGGGCATTTGAATATATTGTGGTTTTAATAATGCAACTTGCCGGGTTGTGCTTCTGATAATTCTACTGACACTTGATTTATGCACAGCAATATCGTCACCAACAAGCTGCTGAGAACTCCCGGTTGCGAAGAAAGTGTTATTAAAATCTGTAACTCGGCTCTAATAGCACGATTTCGTTTGGTGGTTGGCTCCAAGGTGTTGCCAACAAGATGAAGCAGTTCCATAAATGTGACCTTATCTAGTCGATATCTGGGACTTGAATTCAGTGTCATCATACAGAGAGAAAGCATCTTTACAATTCAAGAATCGGCGTGGACAGCTCTTCATCAGAATAGCTGTCTTCAGAAAGTGAATTTAAACTTGCCATTGACATCTGAAATTTTTATATTAATAAGAAACAACTCATCTTTCCAATGCAATACGAACTACCTTTAGTTAATTTTCTGTTTCAATTTAAGTTTCGTCTTTACCTTAGTTAATCACTTATATAATTGTAATTAATTTTTATTATTAACTACATACTTAACTCAACAATTTGCTTTATAAAACAAATGTTTCACTCAACATGATCATGAATTTAGCCGTGCTGATCATGATCACGTTGTTAAACCGCGTTTATAAAACAGTTGACAATGGAATGCCGTAGTTAGCTATATTGCCAAAGTTAACAAGCATTCATAAAACTGGCTCCAAGACTCGTTTGGGAAATATGTTTATTAATTTTACTTGTAAGTTACGGTATTTATTTTATGTAATGCTCCTGGACGGTTGTGGACAGCGGTCGTTCGTTCCAGGGGTTAGAAAACGGACCCGGGCGCCACCCAAAAATAAGCTATCATTCAGGCGGTGTTTGGGTCCACTTCTGAAAGTCTACGGCTTCCCAAACGACTGCGTCGGATCTCCCAGTGGAGGAAAAATTCAGGGTCTGGTCCTTATGACAGAAGATTACCTAAAAGAGTACCTAAAACTCAATTAATACGGACGGACGGCTGATACAGTAAACAAAGGTCACAGATACCCTTGACAAACAAAATTCCTTCACCAATGATGGATGAAAATGGATGATTCTTAATAAATATGAACTCTGTAAATTATATTCGAACAAGCTGCCACAAGCACCCATCTTTAATGCCCTATAGGCCGTTTTTCGAAAAGTGCTGCCAAATTAAAAAATCACCCCGATGTCGGCTATTGCGAATATAAAAATATAGAAGGCGTGAATACAAAATGAATTTACAAAATTTGAGCGAGTTTTGGAAGAGGAGGATTATTCGAACAAGCTGACACAAGCACCCATCTTTAATACCCTATAGGCCGGTTTTTGAAAAGTACTCCACAATTCGAATAATCCACCTCGATATCGGCAATTGGACATATAGAAATATGGAATGCTTAAATTCAAAATTAATTTACAAAATTTGGGCGAGTTTTGGAAGAGGAGAATTACTCGTACAAGGTGGCACAAGGTCCCAACATTAATGCTCCATAGGCTGTTTTTATGTAAACAGTAGTCTGCCGTTATGAATGCGTCCTAGAGGTCTTTATGCCAAAATGTTGTAACAGTTCATATTTTGCAATCTTTCATAATCCTCGTGGAATGGACACCATAATTTGTATGTAGAACGCAATTGAATAGACCCCTAAGATTGTAAATAGGGCTACCTAGTACGGGAGTTAGTAGACCAATTATCCTCCTCCCCTTATACAACTGCGATCGTTATGAGGGGGATATATGTCCAACAAGTTCTCGAACCAACAGGCGAACTCCCTCAATTAAAATATAGGGGTAACTCGTCGAACATGGTACCTCCTGTGTGAAATTTTAACTTTCAAACCAAATATCACACAAAGGTGATTGAGGAAACTTATGTAAAAAGCGATTAATAAATATTGTGTACTTTGGAATATCATAGTATATATGAAGACTTATTGAAAGCCTCATCATAACATAAAACCTAAAACTACAGTAACCTACGATAATACAGTAAATCTGCAACACGTTTGACATATTTTCATATTACATATGGTGTCCTACTGTTAATTGTGTCGCAACGTTAAACAAAACCTTGGTCAACGGATCAAACCAACTGTGGGGTTACAATACGATTAGAAACGATTCTCAAGCGTGATGAATAACCAAATTGAATTGGAATACACGTAGTACTAATCATAGTTTGATTAAATAAAGGCTAAGAGAAGTCAAAAATAATGTTTCCCAATATTTTAAATCATCAATCAAATGTTTAAAACAAGAAACATTCTGAATTAGTATGACATATTTGTAACTTTTATTTGTAAACAACTAACATAGAAATACCAACAAAGTTACTATAATTCAACCTAAAACATTCAAAATCGGGAAATAATAATCAAAATTTTGACACAATTATGACATCATAATTAAAACCTTAATTACAATTTTTAGAAAATTTTGGGCCTCTTCCGCAATTTTTCTTTTTGTAAATCGCTTAGGGTACCATACACTATTATAATTTTATATCAGCTAGAAGCTGCGTAGCGATCTCATTTGATATTAAAATCAAAATATCTATTACCTATTTGTTAGTGACAGCCCAGCTAGAATAACCTAACACGAGTGTGCTAATTGCAACATTTTACAAAAATGGCGTCGACGTCGAAATGGATTGTTCGAATTGTCCGGTCAATTTTAAAAGCGGCCTATATGGCATTAAAGGTAGGTGCTTGTGCCACATTGTTCGAATAACCCTCCGTTTCCAAAAATCGCTCAAATTGTAAAAATAAATTTTGAATTTACGCCTTCAATACTTGTATACGCGCAATTGCCGACATTGAGATGCATTTTTAGAATTATGGAGTACTTTTCGAAAAACGGCCTATAGGGCATTAAAGGTGAGACCTTGCAGCAACTTTGCACGAGCAATCCTCCTCTTCCAAAACTCACGCTTCTATATTTGTATACGCGCAATTGCCGATACCAGGTGGATTTTTTGAATTGTACAGTACTTTTCAAAAAACGTCATATAGGACATTAAAGCTAGGTACGTGTGCTAGCTTCTTCGAATACTCCTTTTCAAAAACTCAACAAAAAAGTTGTGTAAATTAATTTTGAATTCACCCGTTTTATATTTATGTACGTGCAATTGACGTCATCAAGGTGGGGTTTCCAAATTGTGGAGTACTTTTTGAAAAACGTGGGGATGCAGAGGGCATACGGGATGTTGTCAAGGGATTCTTCTATCTCCTCGGGGAGCTCGCCGAGTTGTGTGAGGATGGCGGGTGCTTGTTTGAATTTGAGCTTGGGTTTCCTTCGTGAGAATGGGGGAAAGCGGTAGTTATAAGTAGTGGTAAGGATCTCTTTGGTTGGGATGGTATCGCCGAAAATTCTGTTGTAGGTAAAATTTTTCTGAAAGTTTTGGATTCTATGTGTGATTGGGGATATATTTGCGCGTTGGATAGTAAGGGTATTAGGGTACCTGAAGGGTAACCGGTATATGCGTCGGAAAATTCGTCGCTCACAGGAAGCGATGGAGTAAAGGTGTTTGGGGTTTATATTTTGTATATATATATTGGAGCTCGAAATCCATAACGGGCGGATATATGTTTTATACGTGTTAAGAAGGTTTTGGGGTGACAACCTTATTCTACCCCGGATTGTATTTTGCGCGGTTCCTAATTTGATTTTTTAACATCCGGGAAAGTTGAGGGTTCATGTGAAAAGGATTCCTAGGTAGGTGATTTCATCTTAAAAGTCTTTCCTGATTTAGAGTGGGGACACATTTCTGGAGGCAAGCTTTGGGCACTTATCTTCGGTTAATGAATGGCGGAAGAGGGCTTGGGTCTTGGTAGGATTGACGGAGACTCTCCACCGGTTAGCCCAGTTTGAGAAGTTCCGTAGGGTTTTTATATTGATGCGGGAGGCCGTTTGCTGTTCCGATTAACCGCCCAGAAGGCGGTGTCATCCAAACTGCGCTACGACTCCCGGGTTGAGTGACTTCGCGTATTCGGATGCGAAGATAGTGTAAATCAGAGCTAAGGCAGAACCTTGCGGTACGCCTGCTGTAGGTTCAAAGGATCTGAAGGTTTTCCTACTTTGACCCGAACGGGTTGGTCAGGTACGAGAGGATTTGAGAAAGGGTCTGAAATGTTTGGGTTTCGGATCTTGTGCAGGAGACCGGGTGCCAGACCCTGTCAAATGCTTGATTAATGTCCAAAAACACAGCCAGATTGCATTGCTTGTGATTGAATGCTCTGGGGCTCGGTAAGCCTTAAACAAGGGATCGTGACCGTTCGGTTGGGACGGAAGCCGAATTGGCTTTAGGAAGAAGGTCGTTGGTTCAATTGGTCCTGAATCGCTTGGCTAGAATCTGCTCAAAGCATTTTCGAGGCAACTCAGGAGGTAAATGGTTGGAAGTAGGGTGAGGTTAGGTCAGCGCAGGGTTTTGGTATCATGACGGTGAAGGCCGATTTCCAGTCCGTCGGAAAATAGGGGGTTAAGCATTTATTATATATATATATATATATATATATATATATATATATATATATATATATATATATATATATTTTCGGTAGACGGAGGGCTGGGTCGGGTAGGTGCCGGGGGATCTTCCTATTTAGTCCCTCATGACCTGGAGATGTGTTTTTTCCTTTTTCTAAAAATACGCGTGGACTTGGTCAGGCGTGATGGGGGTATAAAAGGGACTTTCGTTATCGAGAAGGGGTTTAGGAATGTTAAGGTTGCTGAACTCTTCGAGGCGACCCTCGAGAAGTGCCTTGACCTGGTTGTCGCACTGGGGATCATCTGGGGATTGGAAAATGGTTTGAAGGTGGTGACCAAAGAAATTGGCCTTTCCTTGGTCAGAGGAGATTAGGTTGCCCTGAAGGTCAATAAGGTGTGATTTAGGGTTTACTTTTCTTCTGGTCAGTCTATCGAACTGTTGCCAGAAGAGTTTGCCATTTCTATAATCTAGTTGGGAGGTGGCTTTGGACCAGGAGTCTTCGGCGTGTTTGTGGGATTTTCGCCTGATTAGGGCGTTGAGACGATTGTATTCAGTATTGAGAGCCGGATTCTGGATCGCAAGAATTGACGGTAAATTCGTCTATTCTCTTTGATCCAGCTCACAATGTGTTGTGGGAGCGGTTTGCGGGAACCGTCAATGATTTATAATAGTATAGAGGTATCGACCGCTTTCGCAATTACGGAAGTTAGATCTTGGGTCCTTTGAAGATTGGGTGGTGGAAGGTTATTGGAGATGTGATCAAAAAACACATTCCTATCAGCTTTAGAAAAATCTTTAATGACTGTGTATTGAGGTGTGGGAGGAAGTAGACAAAATGAAGTTTTGACCAGTAGGGGTATGTGATCAGATGTGATCGTGGTACCTAGAAAGCACTTACGATCGAAATATTAATAATATTGTTTCGGAAACTATGATGTGGTCTACTATTGAGGCACCTAAATGGTCAAAGTATGTGGGTGTTTGTTGACGATTTCAAAACTGCAACAGGGCGGAAGTTAGCCTGTTACCGTTGCCGTTAGTTGCGGTGTCACCAAATTGGGTATAGCGTGCATTGAAATCACCTAGGATAACGGCATTTGGAAGGCTTGTGACGTAAATTAAAAGGTCATCGGAGAATTGTTGTGGCCAGGCGGTTGTAAAAATAAATATTATAGGAGTGGGAAAGTGCCCGTCGCAGCAACGCATTCAGATGCCAGGTGCGCTAAAGTTGAAAGGAGTTTGGGAAGCAATTTTAACTAAGACGGTTCCATGTTGGCTATTGTTGAATAGGTGTGAAAGGTGTTGAATTTAAGGGCCATCTTGGTGATTTTGGTTTCAGTTATCAAGATATGGATATTATGAGAGGAAGTGTTTGATTAAGGGCGTTTCCGACCACTCCCTGGCGTTAATGGTCCCTGTTAATATCCATTGGGAAGGAGTTAAATTGGGTTGTCGGATAACGGCGACCTTCATCCGCGTACCGGATACGCAGGCGCTGATCCTCCGTTGAAAGAAGTTGCGGGATAGCGAGTCTAAAGCACTAACCCTATCTCGCTGGTAAACATCTGTATCAAGGGGTTAAGGACTTGTAAGGTCCTTGATGGGAAGGAATTCGTTGTCGGGATGGTTTCAGGTGGGCCGTGTCTTTAGTCGGACTCTTGAGACAGGATAAATCGATTCGTCTTCGACAACTGGGAGGTTCCCGCCGCTTCCGGAAATAAGGGTGGATTCCCCAGTTGTTACACTTGGGTGTTTACAATTGGATCTTGGACTTTCCCACAGTTGGACAGCGGATGGACGTCACATCAGCGGTATCCCCTGCGTGCATAAATTGGGACATTTGCGGGATTAAGGAGGTTCGCACCATTGTGTCGCCCAACACACCTGTGCGAGGAGGGAACTAATGGTTTAAATTATGATGCATTAGGGAAGTTTGTTTTGGCCTTGGTGATGGAATGGCCTTATTCACTTTAAGATCGATCGCATCGCAATCTCTTCTAATGTCCTTATCTACGTGACGAATGCAAAAGGAGGGATCTAATTTTATAGGGAACCAAGATTTTAACGGTTGGTTCAAATGGTGTCGCAGCCTAAGCTGCTACCATAAAGGAGAATCTCTAAAGAGAAGGTTTGGTTTGTGTTGAATTTCAAAAATTAAAAGGTTTTGGGTTTTAATGGATTTTTAATATTGGGATACAATATTTCGAAATTCTGGTATAATTCTATAAAATCAAGGCAAATGTAGGTAAGAGGGTGTTAAAACAGGTATTTGTGTGGAGCATTTTGGTTTTTGTGGAAATGGAACGTCTGGAAATTAAATTTGGATGTGGTGGATATGGAAAATGTTAAATAAACGTGTGCGTAATTTTTAGGTGTCGTGCATTTAAGGGTTTATGTGGTTGGTTGGTGATAGACAAACTCATTTTAAATTAAAACAAAAATAAATTAATTAAAAAATATTTCTTTATTAAAAATTACCTTATTATTACCAACCCTGTCCTGTTGTTGGCTGTCCTGGATTAGTTATTCTCTTTCGGTGTCTGGATGCTTCTTTGCGTTATCATAGATTGGCCTGCTCATGTAGATCCTCTTCTGATACCCTTCTTTTGTTTTATCATGCAAGCGTACAGATCTAATCCCGGCGAAATCACGATGCCGGAAACGATGAGCGAAAACCAAGTTCTTTTTGTGAAATTAAGCGATTGTTTAAAAAATCAGAAAAGACCTGGATAGGACGTTCGTAACCGAGGTTTCTGTGTTTGAAAAATGGACTTCCATTAAAAGAGTAATATTCCTCTTCAAAATCCCCTTTAAATTAGTTTGAATTCATATTTTTGTATACGCCAATCGCCGACACTGATGATTTTCAAATATTCAGTACTTTCCAAAAAACCAATTCTTAAAAGGTAATGCTTGTGATCTTGTTCGAATAATTTTCCTTTTAAAATCCCTCAAATTTTGTAAAATTAATTTTTTTAGGTTTTATATTTAAATACCATGATAAAGTTTACCGTCAAATTTGCAAAGAAATGTTGATAAATACGCCAAATAGACATCGAGTTATTTTTCGAATTGTTAAACTTTGAAAAACGATTAGGAAAAAAGCTGGGACCTTTAGTAATACTCTTCTTAAAATTTTTTTTTAAATTAGTTTAATTCACCTTCTATATATATAGCCAATTGCCGACATTAGGTAGATTTTTCGAATTGTAGTACTTTTCAATAACGGCCTATACAAAGGTAGGTGCGTGAAGTTCAAAATAACGACATTGTATAAGATTAGATGTTCCAAACATTTGTTGCTTTTGTAATAGTTAATACGTTTTTGTATCGTTAAAATGATATCTTTCCTACAAAAATAAGTTATTTTAATGAATTTCAAAATTCTAAGTATTTTTCGCATCTTATTTGGCTAATTGGATCTAATAAACTATTAAAATAATAGTAGTGATTAACCTTTTTACCAGTTCAAAATCATTCTTGTGAGAAATGTAATTTTTGGATTCTTCAATTAAGTTTTAAATTTATATTTTGCTCGCTAAAAATATAATTCAATGTCACCATCCTCATTACAAATACTCTTCAAACGTTTTGGTTTTTGTCAAGGTCAAAGCTAAAAATAGAAATTGCAATGTCATCTTTTTACAATTTTGAAGTCTAAAATAGAGTTTTCAAAGTAAAATATTATTGACCTACTTGGTGTCCATTACATTTCTTGAAATATAAAAAGTAAGGTGAAAAAAAATAGAAAATCAAGAATAAATTTTAAGGCCAAACTTGTTGGTTATAAATTTTGAAGCTGGAAGGTCATAGCTAAAATAGAATTGCAATTAATAATTCTTAGAAATTTAAAATTTTTTGAGTAGGTTAGCAGTTTTAAAAGGATGCATGTTTATAATAAGAGGTTTTTGCATGATTCAGTAAACTTTTTATTGCTAGAAATGGTAAATAATAAGAATGATAAGAAAGAAAAAAAGAAACAATTAAAGTATTGATGAGAAAAAAACTATGTTAATCAAAAAACAAAAAGAATTGAGGGTAGATTTAAACGATAGCTGAAAAAAAAATGAATCAACTTCAGTGAATGTGCCATGAAAGTATTAAAAAATGCGTTGTAATTGAATGAAAGCCTTTAAAAAATAAATAAGTAATTACAGTATTGTATGTTATATTGCATAAAGAAAAAGGCACTTTAACAGTATTCATTTGAACAAAAAAAATAAATGTGTAGGCATATAAGAAGAAAATTAATTAAGAAAAAAATGAATTAAAAAAACCCAAAAAGTTTCCTGTGGTTTAATTGAATTTTCATATTTTCCTTATCATGATTTATTAAATTATACAAATTATGTAGGAAGAAATCACATTGTAAATAAATAATCAATAAAACTATTACAAAGAAAAGGTGAATAACATTATCTTAGTTATTTATGAAATGTTGAAGTAAACAAAATTTATTTTTGAAATGTTTTAAAATAAATATCTTTTTTATCATAGCAGTTTAATTATTAAGTCAAATTTCTGAATTTTTTGTAAAATAGACTAACAAATAACAGCGCAAAGGATAGCAGTTAAATAAATTTAAATTTAAAAATTTAAAACAAATAGTCTTGTGAAAAACAAAACGTTGATTTGCATAATTAATAAATATGTAGTCGTTTAAAAATTTTCCCATTTTGCTCATCGAATTCTACTTGTAATGGTTCTTCATTCTTTGGTGACCATCCCAAATGGTTTATTGCTTTGCTTTTGCTTGCCGTATAATAAATATATCCCTTAAGCGTAGATGTTATTCCTGGATTTCTACAAACACCCTCTTGACCACCCAACTCATAATGAAGTCCTTCGAAAAGAAAGTTCGGGAAATTGTTGGTTAAGCTGCATGCTTTTCTTTTATCTTCTTTTTGATCTTAAGTTTACCTTCTATGTACAGAAAACTATCATAAGTAGCCGTAATTAGATCTTGACTTTGAATTAAGATGCGTATTTCTTCGGAAGGTCCATATTTAGAAGATCCATATGGAAGATAAGTGTGAATATCTGATTTAATTATAGTATCATCAAAATGTACGTTTTGAAAGACGTTTAACGATTCTGCCATTGTGGTTGAGAACTTTTAAACCAATTGACGTTAAAAAGTATTTCTCTGCAGATGTTAACCGCAATGAAGGTTGATGACTAATTAATGACTTACTGTAGGGATGATGTCTTTTATATGAATTTTTGAAAGATGGAATTGGTCCTGGATTAATTCTCAGACCCATGTTCTTTTAGTTCTAAGCGTACAGTGAATGGTTCACTTTCACCAAAGTCTATTAATTCACCCTTTTGATTAGTCAAATTAATTGTTATAACTAATAATTCAGTGTTTACTTCTAAATATTGAGTATTGCTTAGTTTTATCTAGACGATAACCTGGGGAACTGAAACATCAATCTCATATAATACTTTAGCAGGTTTCCCGTTTCGATAAGATCCCGTTATAATGTTGCACTCTACGTGTAGATTAGTGTGTTTAAGTATTTGGATGTCTAACGCAGAGGTATGTAAAATATTTGGTTCTAATATTTTAGGCTCAAACCCTAGCATACACCCAATGCAATTTTCTTTAGTAAAATCAATCTCAAATTGTTTATCTTACATTTAAGTGTATTGTTGTATGCTCTAATGATAAACCTTTTTGTCGGTATTTTAGATTTTAGATAATCGCTAATTTCATCTAACTCATATGCACCGTGTGGAATATGAATCACTTACAAATGAGATGGATTTGTTCTAAAATAAAATCTATCGTTGCCTGTATAAATGTTTCTAATGCTGTTGCAGGTAAAATCCAACCAATCCAATAACGTATTTCTTCCCCAAATCTAGCTCTATCGCTGGATAGAAGTTGTAGCTAGCTGTGTTACCAACACCTTCTAAACTGAATGTTATTGACATAACTGGGAAAATTTGATGTTGTGCTGATTATTTATATAAAAATTGTAGGCATAGGTGTCCGCAAATAATTGTATTAAACTCTTGATCTTGGTTGTAATTATAATATATTTTACACCCCGAAAGTAGTTAATCACTTCGATTGGTGGTCGAATATTACCGAAACTATCGTAATACCATACCTTTTTACCACGCTTTTGTAGCAAACCCAATGTTACCTGGTCCTCTTTGGCTATCTAAGTTAATAATTCCAGATTCATTTTTCCGTGGAATTTAGGCATGCTATCTCTAATAAAATATCCCTAAAGTAGGGACATTTTTGGTGTATTTCTTTAAATCAATATCCGTTAACGGTCTTTCGGGTAATCTATTCAGTTTTTGGAAACGGTTTTAAGTATAATGCACCACCACCAGGTTTGTTTGGTTTTGATACAGTGCACCCTTTTTATTCATGGAGCCTATAGCGACCGATTCCATCATGCGATTATGGCGCCATGTCTTTTCTTGCAATTTTTTAGCATTTTTAGCATCATTGACTGCTTTAGCAATTCCTGATGCACCGCCAGCTAAAGCACCGATTGCTGATAATCCTGCGAATAACGGAAAAGAAATGGTAAAAACCCTCCTTGTTTAGGTAGGGAATTACTTAGGAACTTTAATGTTTTTCTTTCCTCCTAAACTTTTTACCACACGTTTTGCCGTTGAAAGCGCTGACTTTTTGGTCTGTGAAATTTCCGTTAGGTTTAATTTTTTTAGTATTGTTTTCGTAAATGCAACAGAATCCTTGAACTGGTCCAGAACCCCTTAATCACTACTAATAATTGTCAAACCCGGAGGCCATAGAAAAGTTCCATTGCTTTTTATTTGTCATAAAATATTGTTTGGAAGTTGAAACTAGAACTTATCTGAGTGGTCGCCATTTGCCTCAGTTTTCCTTCAAGGTAAATTGCTTAAATTTGATTTTCTAGAATATTTAAATATGCTATTCTCCTGCAAAAATTAATACATAATTTAAAACGGGAACCTAATTTGCTTTGTATTTTCAATAACTTATTTTAATCAATATAACCAGTTGTCGACTAAACTCGCCAAAGTGGGTTTCTGAGAATCAAAATATCTAAAATAATTCTTCAAAATTCACACTTTTCATGATAATTCTCAAAATCGGTAATATATGTCGTTAAGTATCCTGATTTGAATTTTAGGGTAAAAAGTTTTACGCGATATGTTAAAATCTTAGTGATCGTAGAAAGCAAGATAAGTTCCTACTTAGTAACATAATTTAATTTTAACGTATTACGTATTACGTATTTTCACTTTAAACTTAAAATTACATTAAGATTTCTATGAAAAATTAATTTAAATACATTTGAATCCAAAATAATTATCAGTCGTTAAATAAACTTTTAATATAAAAACTTAAAAATATTAAAACCTACTTTATTTGTACCAATAAAGAATTTTTTGAAATGCTATCTTTCCCTTTGCTTTACCTTCGAAATTGATATTCATAATTAACCAAAATTTTCTTTTAAAATTGGTCAGCGATAATGAAACTTTAAATAGTTTCATTTAATTTTAATTGTTTAATCATAAACAGACTACATTTATTTTTCTTGAATGGATTATAACAACTCATAAAATATCTAATTTACTACGCAAAGGAACGGTGGATGACAATGGTGAATCACTACAATCTTTATCATACAATTAATTTGTAACAAATTTAACATAATTATACAGGATGGAATATATTCTGTAACTCAAAGGGGTGAAGTTCGACAGAAAAACCATGATAGGCATGCTTTATAATTGTTTCCAGCCTTCAATCTGGGGGTTACCGTTTTTCCATATATCCACCCCCAGGAGTGAAACCTCCCCTAACCTTTTTTTCAAATGTAAGGATAGGTCAAGTAAACACCGTGTGAAAGCTTGTATTAAGAGGAATACAACGCAGTATTTGTTCTCTCGAGCATTTGAAAAATAAAGTGAAAAAACCTAAATGAACAAGTTTCTCTGGCTCAATGGTATTTCATTTCGAAAACGATTGAAATGGCGGTAGGTAAAAATGTACCGTATTGATAACGTGCATTTATTATCGCAACAAGCCTGATCTTATCGTTGAAGGCAAAAAATCTTTATTTTCTGTGTTTCTTCACTCACTAAATGCTTTTTAATTTCGACAATGCTTGAATGGTCCGTAGATAAAAATGTGCCGTATTGATAACGTGCATTTATTATCTCAAAAAGTCAGGTCCTATCGTTGATAAAAACGCTCTGTGTTTTAATCTCGATTATAGTTTCTTGATTTGTTAGCGTCTCATTAGTAAATTAAATATTTTTTTTCTGTATTCCTCTTTGCTCGTTTATTTAAGTAAATAATTTTCTAGTGTAGTTTTCCATTTTCCATCGTAGTAAATTATTTTGACATGGTTTTATTTAAGGAAGCCTTCGAATTGAGATAATGATGATCGGATATGGTGACCGAAGTCGCACTCAAGCTGAGGTAGCTGAATTATTTCAAGCAAATCATCCCGATTTACCGCAGCTTTCTCAAGGCACTGTTAGCAAAATAGAAAGGCGCTATAGAGAATGGGGTCATGTCAGGAATCTGCCAAGACAAAGAAGAGAGGCAGTTAGGTATTCAAGAAAACCCCATAATTTCGGCACGGCAATTAGCGCAAGATAATGAGGTCAGTCATAGAACTGTTTTAAAGGTTTTAAAAACTGCAAAGATGCACCCTTACAAGATGCAAATGCTTCAAGAATTGACTGATGAAGATCTAGACCGACGAATTCAGTTTTGGGAAAGAATTATGGACTTCGTTGACCATGATCAGACAGTTGTATGAATGTATTTTCTCTTTACATAGTGAAGTGAATCATCATAATTGTCGTTATTGGTCTGACCACAACCCCCATTGGATGCGAGAAACTCACACGCAACATCCACAAAGATTAAACGTATGAGCTGGGATTATTGGAGGTCGAGTGGTAAGGCGATTTTTTCTGAATGGTGATTTTGGTGGGCAGTTATATCTTTCTATGCTTACGGATGGCCTGCTCCCAAACTTAAGGGGTCTATCTCCAAATAAGAATCCAAATGACTTGGATAAGAGAATTTGGTTTCAGCAAGATGGCGCTCTACCGCACTATGCATTGTCAGTACGGAATTATTTAAATAAAAATTTTCCAAATAGATGGATTGGTCAAAGAGGTACACCAGAATGGCCACCACGATCCCCGTATCTTAATTCCCTTGACTTTTTTTATGGGGATATTTGAAGAGCAAGGTTTATGCTACATTTCCGACTGACCTTCAGGATCTGAGGGACATAATTACTGCAGAAATTAGAAATATTCCACAAGACATGTTTCAAAACGTGTAAAATGTTTTTTATCACATATTGAGTCTTTGTCAAGAAACAAATGGACACCGTTTTGAACATCTTTAAAGTTATGAGTGTAGCCCATAAGAAAAGAGTTTTTTGCAGAGAAGTCGTTAAATCATAGCTTAGTTTAAGAAAGTTCTCAAATGAAACTTCATTTACTAAGAGAGTGCGTTTATTTGTTTATTATTTTTGATTTTGATATTTTTGTTCAACAAAATAATGTTTAAAATTTTGAAAAAATAAATACTACGTTGTATTCCTTGTTATGAATCCGATTTTGTACATTTATAACTTACTTTATTTTGCACATTTACTACTTATGTTAAAATTTAAAATTGGGAATGTAGCTGCTTCTGCGCAAGTTCTAAAACTTATTTAAAAAAGGCGCTTCGAAAATTCGTTTTTGGATTACCTTCTGCAAATATTGATTTTTAACATATATCCAACTTAAAATTACCATTTTTATAATTCTAATAATTTGATGTCTTGCTTGCTGACATTTTCTAACATTCTGTTAATAGGCTAAACCAGGAGAATACGCAACAAACTATTTTTTGGTTATATTTTACTAAAAAAATAAAAAGGTCCCAAAAAAAATTAATACATTTTTCTGTTCTATAAAACGCCATTGGGATTAGCGCTTTTACAAAATTTTAAACTTGGGAATGTTCCAGACATTTACACCTCTCCCAGATAATTTTTTGAAAAATATTTTCAAAGCTTGTCACCGGACAATTCGCTATGTTGTTTCGTTACCTTTTTGTGAAAAATTTTTTTTCCACATTTGGATTAGCTGTTCAACGTTTTATCATTAGAACGCCTTTTAAAAAATTTTGATTCGTATAAATTTTTGTAAAATGCAAGAATATCCACCTAAATCACATGACATTAGTTTCTGATGAAATTGTTGAATTTTAGTTACAATATCATCGCGCAATAGTAAAACCGGATAGTTTAAAAATCCAAATTGGTATTTACGCATGACTAAATTAAAAATCTTTAAATAAGTGTCTCTTGGTTGGTTAAGTTGCAAACCGATATTACTACAATTTTATTACAATTTCGCGTTCATAAGGTTTGTTTTAAAGATATTTTCAAATGATGAAAAGTTTAATTTCATCCCAAGATCGTTATTATCAACGCATTATTTGAAGATTTCGGATGAATTTAAAGTATTGTTTAAATACGGTAACACGTTAATACTGCAATTTTTTGCATTAGCACATTACGCCAATTAGTTTTAGATGAAGGTAATAATTTTCCCCGCAATCGCCTTAAAAATAATACTTATGTTGATGACATGTTACGGTTTTCTTCAATTGAAACGCTATTCTACTTGGATGAATTAATTTCGCTACTAAATATGTTTTGAATTGCATAATGGTCTTTTTAATTACTTACAATTTCCAGAATTGCATCTTTGTATGAATCCCTTTCTCTAGACCTTAAATCTTGGTTAAATATTATTTTTTGGAACCCAAAGATACTTTATTTTTTACCCTAAACCGATAGAGCGACTTTCCCAAACGTCATGTTTTATCAGAACTCCAAAGTTTTTGATCCGTTAGGTATTTTACCCTAACATTTTTCACCAAATTATCCAAACTATGGACGCTATTTGGATTGTGATGCTCAACCTAAGAGGATATTTTGAAATGGAATCAATACAAAACTAGCTATTTTCTTTCAAATATTTTTACCTCGACGCCTTGTTATGACAAATATTCTTCTATTGAACTTCACGCCTTTTAGTTCTGAAATAGGTTTCAGTTCTGTGCTTTTCTTTCTTTCTTTGTGTTTGTGATTTAAAAGGTTTTTTTTTTTGGCTAAATCAAAGGTCTCTCAATTAAAGCATAACAATTATTGGAACTTTTCTGCTGTTTTATTGTCTAATTCGTATCCTTTTGTTAAAACACATACAAATCTATTTTCGTATTTAATCCATATTTGCTTGGTCAGATTCTCAGATTGCCCTTGCTTGGATAAAATCTTCGCCGCATAGGTAGAAAATTTTTGTTTCCAACCGCGTTTCACTAATACAGGAAATTATTCCTCCTTCTTCTTGGTTTTATATAGATTCTCAACAAAACGCCGCAGATCCTGCTTTCAATCATGATAACCAATAACTATTTTGATGATCTTTTGTAATCATTCTTTCTTGCTAATTATATAACGTATTTAGCTTATATTTTTTATCATAACACAAAAAACGCTAACCAAAACCAAATGTTTGAATGGATTACAAGCCAAAATTACATAAATCTATGTTACTGTTAGTAAAGCATAACAAGGTTTAGAATTTTCTAATTTTTTACAATCCAAAATTGTCTAAACCTTTTAAAAGACTTAACGCATTTTTATCCTGAAGGAATATTACGAGTTTTCAGATTAACGCGTAAATTTCTTATGATAGAAAACATCCAATTCTTTTGTGACATAGTAGATTAACTTGTTAATTATTGATCATTTCACACAAAAATATTTACACGCAGGTTTGCAAACTCAATTTTATTGTCTTTACCATTTTGGATATTATCGCCTAAACCCATTAGATAGTGTTATCAAAATGCTTAAAATGTTAAGTGCATACTATTATCAACCCAATGGGTAATTTACCTCTTAATAGAATTTCGCAGCTTAAACCTTTTCTCATGTCGGGTTACGGCGGTCCGCTCTTTGTTACATGAGTCGTCATCGTGGCTCAAAATCTCTAAAATCTTATATTTGTATTTTTTGCTGCCAACTAAGGCTGTGCATATTAGTTACGTCAATTTGGACTTAATTTTCTGCACTACAAATTGGTAGCGCCCAAAGAGTCTCCGCATTTTCTGACTGTGGCACTAATTTTGTCGGTGCCTCAAATGGATTACAAGGTTAATGCAAAAGCTGCCATTGTAGAAAATCGAATGGCAATTTAATGCGCCTTCTAAACCACACTCTTGTGGGGGGAATAAAACTCATATTATCCGCGTTATTGGCAATTTTATCTTATGAAGAACGAATTGTTGTTTAAATAAGCGTACTAAATTCAAGACCTTTAACACCTTTAAGTTCAGATCTAATATTTTTTAATGTATTAACGCCCGGTCATTTTCTTACTATGGAACCATGACTACCGTACCGGATGATGACCTTTCCAGACACCTGTGAATCGCTTAACACGCTGAAATTGCTCCAAAGACTTCCAGGACTTTTGGTGTAGATAAATTTGGAGTTTTGCAACCTATGAAACGAAAATGGACAAATTGTACTCAGTGGTAATACCTTAGTTTTGATTAAAAGGACGTTTTTATCCTTTAAATTGGCAACTTCCCATTTTTAAATGTTTCCTGGAAAGGATAATGTAGTCTGCATAGCAAGTGTTAAAACTTTAATTGGGTATTAGCGTCTTGTCAAAGGCTAATTCGAATAATTTCTTTTTATTTTTTAAATTTACGTTCTTTCACTAAAAAATTTTTTTTTTGGGTTTTAGTTAAAATTCTTTGAATAAATACTTGTTTATTATTTTCTTTTTTTATATTTATCTGTTTCAAAAGAAAAAATGCTTGGTTTTCACTCGCATTTTCCTTTATGAATCCGACAAGTTTCTTTTTACATTTATAACGTACTTTGCTTTTTTTACTACTTATATTTAAATTTTATAAGTATTGAACAAATGTTAACTCCTTCTGTGCAAGTTCTAAGAGCATGGCTTTGGGAACACGGAGGCCATTCGAGCGGTTCGTTTTGGATTAACGTCCATATGGTCGCGTTAATAATTCATTTATTAATTAATCTAAATTTGTTATTTTACTGACTAAATTTTCAAGTTGATACTCATTTAAGTTAATAGTTATCGTAAGGTTATTAAATTATCTTCCTTAATTATATGCAACGTGTGTGACCGGATTCCTTAACCATCATTATGGGAGCTCCCCAAAAGAAGAAGTCTCGTGGAATAAAAGTCACACACTTTCAATTTTCTTCATAATATTCATATTAATGTATATAAAATATAGACAATCCATTTTTTCTTAATCAATATACCCTTTTCTCTATCCAATCGTAACATTCCTCTTAATACAAGCTTTCACACGGTGTATCACTTGACCTGCCACATTTGAAAAAAAGTTATGGCTTTTAGATATGTGGAGAAACTAACCCGATTGAGGATGGAAACAATTATAAAAATTCTATCATTATTTTTCTCCCGGACTTCACCTCTTTTGCGTAACAGAATTTATTCCATTAGTATCCACTGTATGTCTGTTATATGCAATGATTTTACCTTATCGAATGTAATTAAAATGCCATTCTCTATTGATCTCGGAATATAGCAATCGTAAGCAACTATTTATTGCATCAGTAAAAAAAAATAGAAAAGTAACCTCCAAAAAAATTTAGAGAAGAGGTTTGCCAAGATTCTACTTTTTCCAAGCTGTGCAATCATCTAATCGTTTTAATGTCAAATGTGGGTTGGGCTCACCAGCAATTAAATTACAAGTACTTTCATGCAATGTGAGACCTTAGGTTAATGATTCGCAGTTTTGACTTAAAGCTTAATAAGTCTTCCGCTTCAGGACCAAAAATATTGGAGGTCAACGACGTTAAAAAAAAGCAATAGGCAATCAATACATGCATTGGGAGATGGAGAAAGGTACCGTGCAAATTTACACTTTTCTATATCTAAACTCTATAACTTATACAGACTTGCTCTGTGTATATTTACCTTGCAAAATGCAATAGTGACTGAATACTAAACGATTTAGTATACACTACTAATTAATCGATCCTTTTTATTCAATATAAAACGTGTATCTTTAATGAACATCATTCTTCAATACGTACTCCTTTGATAACAAATTATAACTAGGCCAGACATGTCTAACTAAACATTCGTAAAGAAAACTTAATATAGAATAAAGTTCATGTAAACTCTACAATTTCTTTCCCTTTTTAGCCGATAATTTCAAAATCAGTTAATGCTGTAATTAGCTACCGAAATTCCGACTCTTTATTTTTACTTCACAAATACTTTTAATACTAATCATCTCAATAATTGTCAACCTCAATGGTTTTATTATATCTGTAAAAACAAATCTCTCCATTTTATTTTTTCAAATCTCAACAGGATTCCTACATACCACTAAAATCCCCCAGATTGGAATAAAAGTCAACCAACCTCTATTAAGAATAAATGAATTGTTAAAAGGAATAATTTTTCCTAAGGTCCTACTGCCTTAATCTCATAAAACGATTTTTGTGGTGTACCAATTATTTCCTTGGAGATCGTTAAGCCAAAGCGAGAGGGCCGGTGTTACTTCGAATACGGGAGTACAGCGGCGCCAGAACAGTTACCTACCTATCAGGGGTGCTAATATTAATTACATCCTTAGTTTGTTTTAATAAACGTTTATTTCTTTGGTAATTTATTTAGAAAAATAAATATTTGTTTTGGTTTATTATTTTATATTACTCTATGAAAGTTCTCACGATCACTAACATCCGGGTCCAAAATACCGTTAAATTAGTACCTTTGTCAATTATTTTATAACGTCCTTCACTACTTGAAGGAAAGGAGCATACAATATGATCCTTAAAAATGTTCAAGGGAGTAACATGAGTTATGTTTGGTAAAGACACTTTAAAGAACTTTTTGCATGCACAATTATTTATTTAGACACCTTCAGCGTTATTTGAAGTCTGAAAACGTTACTCTCTATTTCACAGTATTGTTGCTCAATAAGTCATAAATACAAAGATCCTAACAATGTAATGTATGTACGAACGATACTTCAGTAGAGTTGAGATTTTTAACCACTCAACTTTTTTACTACATGTTGAAATATAATATGTATTTATAAAGGTTATAAATAAATCTACATTAGTTTTGTACTTTTTAGATAATTCTATAGTGAAGATGGGCACGGAAACTGTATAAAGCTGCAATAATTAAAACGCAATAAAGTTAATGTCTGCATAAACATATTTGAGCACGCCTTGACAAATGCTCGGAGACACATAATAGGTTTAAAGCAGAATAAATCTTTTGCTATAACTTCATATGTGGATTACTTAAGTATCTCGCATATTTAGTTAGGGGTACAGGCACGCCCTCAATGTTTACTTTATGTACAAAATTACGAATCCCAGGTTTACTTTTGTTTTAAAAAACAATACTTTATTTTGAACTATGTTTCAAAGAGTTGTGTGAAGGTAGTCAGGTCTTTTTTGGATAATTAACCGTTCATTATGCGCCATTTTGCGCGTATGAAGTAAAATTTTGCTCCCTAATAGAAAATTCTATAAACACAGCCAACGTTACTGAGTCGCAAACCATTTGATAAATGATTTCCTTCTTGTTCAGTAATTGGAGCTATTTTGCGCCTTTACAACTACATAAAAGTAAATTGCCGCGGTTAACTTCACAGTCGTGAACTTCTATATAAATAAATTTTTTTTATGCAAACAAGAGGTTAGTGGATATTTAGATTGCACTCACCAACTTCACAGCCGTGAACTTCCACATAAATCACTTTTTTTTCTTGCAACAATTAAGTGCTAATTATGTGCTATTTTGCGCTGTTAAAGTAAAATTTTAGGCCCCCATAGGAAATCAGTTATTGCATAAATTACATAAGGAAGGTTATCTTTATAGCTTTAGGAATAAATTCATATTTTCTTACGCGATAATCAGGCACGGATTATGCGCTGTTTTATGCCGTTAAAGATCCATTTTGCGTCCTAATAGAAAACAAGTTATTTTACGAGGAGGATCTCTTCACAAACATGAACTTTTGTATAAATCATTTCTATGCAGTAATTAGAAGCCAATTTGTTATAAAAATTACATTAATGCGGTTAACTTTACAACCGTGAACTTGTTCATAAATAAATTTTTTATGCAGTAATTAGAAGTCAATTATGTGACAATTTCTACCCGTTAAAACCAAACGTTTAGTATCTATAATAATTACGCTATTGCACAAACTACATCTACACGAATAACCTCTCGGCCATGAGCTGTGGCGTGAATTATTTTTTTTCTTATTTGATAATTATGCGCCAACCATACGCAGCTTTTTACCACTAAAATAAAATTGTGTGCCTCTACCGGCAAATAGGTTATTACAAATATTATATCGACACCGTTTAACGTCACAGCTTTGAACTTCTACATACATGATTTTTTTATTATTCGGTAATTATCCGCTAACTAAGCGCCGTATTGCAACACCGATTTTCACGGCTGTGAAGTTAACCGTATCAATTAAATTTTACAATAAATTATTTCCTAATAAAGCCAAAATTTTATTTTAAGGACGCGAAATGGCACAACTAGCGCTTAATTAATGCATAAGGGAAAAATGATTTATTAATTTATTTATTCCGAGTTGTGAATTTAACCGTATCGACGTAATTTTTACAATAATTTGTTTCTTATAGGAGCGCAAAATTTTAGTTCAATGGCGCATAATGAGTGCTTATTTATTGCGATAGAAAAGATTAATTTATTTATAAAGTTATGAATTTAGCATTGTCGATGTAATTTTTGTAATAATTCATTTCCTACAGAAACCTTATATTAAAAGAATGGCCGAAGTGAGCTGAATCTATATTTGGAACAACATAAATGGTGCCTCGTTTAAAAAAAATTTGCATTTAGTTCACCCTGTATAAATGAAACACTCTGTATAACCTAAAATCATTTTATAATATGCACCTCAGTTCTTTCTACTGCAGTTTAAAATTTTTTTATCCTATCCAATCAAATAAGGGATCTTTACAATAATTTGTTTATTATAGAAGCGCAAAATTTAAGTTCAATGTCGCATAATGTGTGCTTATTTATTGCGACAGAAGCGATTAATTTATTTATAAAGCTATGAATTTAGCCTTGTCGATGTAATTTTTGTAATAATTCATTTCCGACAAAACGAAAAATGTTATTTTAACGGCACAATGCGACGCACAATTAGTGCCCAATTACTGCACAAGGAAATATTAGTTTGTGCAGAAGTTCACGGCTAAGACGTTAGTCGCGTCGATGTCATTTTTACAATAACCTGTTTTTTACAAGGGCGCCAAATTTATCTTTAACTGCGAAAACGGCTTATCATGGGCGCTTAGATATTTCTGAAGCAAGGATTTATCTATTCATAAACAAATGAAGTTAACCTAGTAGATCTAATCTTGCTAATAATTTATCGTCTACCGGCGCAAAATTTTATATTAGCACCGCAAAACGGCGTATACTTGGCGCCTAATTAACATAAAAAAATTATTGCTGCAGTTCAGGGCTGTAAAGTTACCCGTGTAAATGTAATATTTTTTCTTATGAGGCCCCAAATTTGTTTACTGTCGTAAAATTGCGCATAATTGGCCCTTAATTTCTGCACAAGAAAAATGCATGTCTACGACTGTGAAGTTAACCGCGTCGCACAATAACTTGTTTTCTGTAAGGGTGCAAAATGTAACACTAACGGCGTAGAATTTAATTTATACGGTTCTGAAGTTAATCGTGTTATAAAATAGTGGTGATGGTATGGTAATCGTATAAAAAAATAATAATATAATAAATAAATGTAAAAGTGTTCTCCGAAACAATCGTTAAACTAACTGGAGATACTAACCATTCACCACAAATAATGCCTTTGTCCCAATCGGTAAATTAACGTAGGGAAGTCTTTTAATTTTTGATTACCACAAAATCCGCTAGCTTACTTCCACTGAACATCAATATAAAAAAATTGTAATGTAATACTAATAAAGATGATCTCGGACGCCAAGTTATTTTTTAATTATGCTCGGAATAACTAAACCGAGTTTTACACTAAAAATTTTATCAAAATGTAAAAAAAATTAAAAATATACAACTATATTTACTAACAGTTAATGATAGGGTTAAATAAAATATATCTTAAAACTAGCCTTAAATTACTAAAAAATCATTACATAAATACCTGTTTGTAAAATTTTTGTACACAAATTTTTTAATAACCTCTGGTATCTAAACGATTACGGAAATTGCAACTAAGGTGATGCCATCTTTGCATCAATATTGCGCAATAATGCTTTACGTAGCCAACCACACCCCTGAATGGAATTTTATCCCTTATAAGTTTGTCTTCTTGAAATTTAATAAAGCAATATTTATTGCATTACTTGAAATTTTCAATGCAAAAATTGCAATCATAAAATAAAAGCGTACGTAACAGTAGAATTAATTGTGCAATCCAAAGCGGTAAAAGCAAAAGTTAAAGTAACAGTAAAAAAAGTGTAAATCAAAATAAAAGTGAACTAAAAGTAAAATAAAAGTGCCTGAAGAGAGCAAATTCTTTAATTTTTAGTATAATGCGTTAAAATATCTGACCATCAAATCAATGGCAATTTACACTAAAATTTAGGTGGAATACCCAAAAAAATGCTTCTTTCACACTCAACAGTCATCAGGAAGTGGAAAAAATTGATGCTTTTGAAATTAGGCGATGTCGTCGTGCGCGAAAGGATTTGCGCAAAAAATTAAGTCAGTAATGACGCGTTGCGCGAGCATATTGAGCAGGAAATAATTTAAAGTGGGAGTATAAACCTTTAAGAAATATGCACTATAAACCCCTAAAAAGATATGCAACTCAAGTTACACCGAAATGCAAATTAAGTTACCTACCACATATCTATAATGCAAAAATAATTAAAATTTTCTTATATTTACAACTGAATGAACGAAAGACATTATATTACGGTATTTATTAATACAACTCAATATGGGTTGTTACAGTGTCAAAGTAATTTTACAATTTTTTCTTTCATATAAATCCGCAAAATTATATTTTACCGGTACAAAATGACTCTAATTGCTGCATAAGAGAAAAATGGTTTATCCGCAAGCTCGCCACTTGTTTATAGAATTTATTGTGATGTCAAATTTAATTTCAATACCTAACAATGCCGCACAATCAGTACCTAATTATATACAAGTTTAAATTTCGTTATTAGGAAATATTCGGCTCTCATAGCACACCTGCCACAAAGAATATTGCTTGGTATTGGCGAGACCACAATCTACACCATCACATAATATCGTTTATTCTAAATTAGTTAATGAGTGCTTTAATTTTACTTTTCAATATCTAATTTGTTAGATTTCCGATTAAGCTTTTTTTCGCTTGCTTAAGTCATAATTATTAATGTGGTTTTTGATGTCAGCTATTAACTAACAAATGGGAAATGGTTAAGCCCTTTTATTTATGGAATATACGCATATACACTATACAGTGCGTTCGTAAAGTAGCGGATAAGTACAGTTACGATTCGAATGGGAAGGAGGTTTAGGAAGGAAACGGTCGGGCCCGTCAATTTTCAATTTAGAATTTAGAATTTTTTTATGTATAGGTGAAATATACAGAGTGTGTCAAGAAGAATTCATCGTAAAGATTAAAAATGAGAAAATTTGATTGTCAATGTAAGAAAACGTTAAATGGTACTTTTCTTTGCACGTTAGCAACTTGCGTTTAGTTTTTTGATAAGCATTATTATCGTGAGTTTATCTAGTAACTACTTTACCGACATTTTAATGTGTGAAGTATGAGGAAATTAAGCGAACGTGAAAGAATTGAAACCCTGTGCAGGCTTGGTTTCGGAGGTAGCTCGCACACTCAATCAACAGAGGTTGCGTTGTTTAATGTAACTCACCGTGATCAACCGTCCATTGCCCAAAGCATGGTAAGCAGAGTTGAATCGGAATTTGGACATGTTAGGGATATGAGAAAATCTGGTCAAAAGTTGATAAGTGAAGAAGATCAGTTGAGCATTGTGTTAGCAGTGCAAGATAATTCTAGTACCACCAATCATCACGGACACGGCTAATAATACTAGTGTGGCGTGATCTACTATGCATAGTGTTGAAAAGAGTGAAGTTCGACCCCTACAAGATATGCTTACTTCACGAGCTGTCGGAAGATGATTTTGATCGGCGAAATGAATTTTGTAAACAAATGCAACAATTATGTTATGGTAACGCCAATTGTGTAAAAAGAATATTTTTTTCGACGAGCTTTAAACGGCCATATAAACAGACAAAATTGTTATTGTGCAACCGAAAACCCTCATTGCTTCACGAAATATCACACCCAAAACCCTCAAAAATCGAACGTTAGGGTACGGAACAGTTGATGGAAGAGTTATAGGCCCTTACTTCAAGGATACTCTTACTGGCGCGAGATATTAGACTTTCTTCAAAATGACCTCATCCCCGCTCTAATAACGTTGTATCCGGATTTAGAACAACCCGATATGCACCGTCAATTTTTTCAACAATATGAAGCGCCGCCACAGTACGCTTTACCTGTTCGCGCTTATTTGGATGAAGTTTTTCCAAGTCATTGGATAGGTAGAAAAGTGGCCAGCCAGATCGCCAGATTTAAGTCCTCTAGATTACTTCTTGTGCGGATACTTAAAGAGTAAAGTATACGCGACGCGGCCAATTTAGAAGATTCAAAAGCGCGAACTCGCCAAAAAATTAGAAACATTACCGCAGATGTCATCGACGATCATTTGTTAATCGCCTTGGCTATTGTCACATTATTAACGATGTTCAACACGAACATTTAATTTTAATTAAATTAGGCCTAACCCCAAAAAATTTTCTGTGTTTCAAAATATATTTTATTAAAAAAATCATTTGAATATTTCTTATTAGAAATGATACATGGTATCCATTTAGCTACGATCTTTTCTTCAAAATAACCACATCTTCTAAATTACCCTGTATAACCCAATCAAACCTTATATTGAAAGAATGGCCGAAGTGAGCTGAATCCATATTTGAAATAACATGTAGGGGGTTCCGTTTTTAAAAAAATATATATATGGTTCGCCCTGTATAAATGAAACACCCTATATAAATTAAAATAGCTTTAAAATATGCGCCTCAGTTTCTTCTACTACATTTTAAAATTTCGCTTTCCTATTCAATCAAATAAGGGAGGTATCATCCGCGGACGCAAGTTTGGAACCCCCTGTACTAACATTGACCTACGCAAAAAGATGTACCCTTTCTAATCCTGCCATAAAAAAATGGAGGTTGAGATGTTAAAAAAATGCCGATGACGTCAAATCTTTTCTTGCACTTATATATATATATATATATATATATATATATATATATATATATATATATATAGGAAAAATTGTAAATTGAAAATAAAGCAGACAGGTTCGGGCAGTTTTTTCCCAAACCGTCACGCGAATTTTAATTGAATTGATCTGCAACTTTACGAACGCACAAGACATTAATTTACTGAGTGTTTCAATCAAATGGTATAAGATCCGTCCCTAGCCTATAGCAACTCTATACACTGCTGTAGTTGCACCGGTATATTAAGTTATACAATTTAGTGAGGAAATTTGAACTAAGCAAAATCACATGGCGCTGATTCTTTATTCACATTAACTAAAATGAGAGTCATTTTAATTAAAAAGTCTAGCGTGTGTATTTAATAGTGAGTCATGCACAAAAGTACAATTCTGAATCCTATGACTGAAGGTGGTTTTCAAAGTGTCAGCAAGGACAACAATCCCTCAAGGGACTATACGGTACTTTAAACCTGTGGTATATACGTAGTTTTTTTGCACTGAAAGGACTAAAACTTACAAATTTATAGAACAATATATAAATCATAACGTCAAACCTTCGTCTTGCGATTTTATAACAGAACACAAAGTTTCTGGAAAAAAATTTCTAAACTGAATAATAAAGGCAAATATGTGGTAACTTCACATTGTGTTATCTTCATACAAACGAATTGAATTACAAGTGCCAAATTATACACTACACGCATGTTACTTGAAGTGAAACGAAATTTAAAATTCTAACTAAAGACTGAATCGAGTAGCTACAATAATACATACCTTAAGTAATAGCGAAAAAATCTCAAACCTTGTACTGTTATTGACCTACTCTACTACAATGAACTATTAATTGCAATATTAAGTTTCCATCCTCTATTTAGAAGATCTACCATACGTTAAGAAATTGACACCAAAGCTTACACCGTCGCATCTTTCTGTATCACACTATTTTATAAAAACTCGTATTATAATAATTACTATTTAACAAACCTTTCAATAGATGAGGTCACACGTCTGCCATAAATTTTGACTATTAAAATGTAATGCTGAATAAAACAGATTGCTGCTTTATTTGTGTTTTCTTTATTTTTAATCCCGTGGGAGTAAATAGTTATTTAACAAACAAGCGTGTTAATACAAGCGAGTAATAATCGAACGTGTTTAATAATGGAGATTACTAATCGCCAATTAACATCAGTCAGTTATGATACTTTTCCGTTGTTACATTCGTTACTCATTCTGTAACATCAGTTAGTTTCGTCTAATATTTGTTAAAAACGATTTAACGCCTATTGCATTTTCTTTTATATTTCCTTAAATGCGTTACTTTTCCGAACTAAACCAACTTCTACTGAGGTGTTTGATGGTCATGCGTTTGGAGCATTTATTTGTATGATTTGAGGTCACTGAGTATGTAGTTGGTAATAACAAGACAGTTTAACTTTACATTTTTTTAACATTTCATTTAATTGTTTCATACGCTTTACGCGGTTTTATCAAGGAAACAATGCCACAGCTAAGCTAAGCGGTTTGATTTTCGTTTATAAAACGTTCTTTAATTTTAGCGGTACACAACAGGTAAGCTATTTTTGAAGAACTAGAGACATTCAAAGAAACATGCCTTACTAGGGGTTTATGATAGCCACGGGTTTCAGGCTGTAACAACCTTTTTTGTAGTTGTATTAAAAGTACATTAATTTAAGAATCGTTCATTTATTTGGCGTAATATTAGAAAAGTTTTAATTATTACTATGTAGAATTGAGAATGGCAATTTGATTGGCATTTCCTAGAACAAATCTTTTGGGTGTAATATTACATAAATAGTTATAGTTCCTTTCTTAAAAATGGATAGATATTATTGTATCCGCGCAACGAAGAAAACTTTTAGGGAAATACTCATTTGAGTTATTCTGAAAGCTTTTTTAATTCACTTAATGCTGAATGTTACAGCAGTAATCATGATTTTTACCTAATTTTTATATTTGGTGCCATCAGATTTTGGTGGAAAGTTATTTTTAATTCATTATATTTAAAAATAAAGCCTTTGCTTTTTAGGCACCTTTTAAGTACTCACTTTTAAGTACACTTTTACTTATATTTTACTCATTTTTAATGCATATTTTATATGGCATTTTTATAATAATTATATTTAATGGCACGTATAAGTCAATATTTTACTATACTATTATTTTAAATGGCAATTTTACTTGAATTACATTTACAACGCAAGTTCTACATACTTTTATAAATAAATTTGGCGAATTAAACTTCAAAGAAATTCAATAAAGTTATGGATACAATATTTAAAGGAAATAAGCAAGAATTGACCTCACCAAATGAACCATTCTGCTTCATAGTTACCAGTTACAGTGTATGTACAGAACCGTTAAAAGGTAATGTTTATTATATAATTTAGAATAGTATATGACTTCTGATTTTTACGGTTTCAATCATATATTGAGTAAACTTATGTATATCATGTTATTTTATTTTCATTTTGATAAATTGTTTATTATTATTTCTTAACTAGGTTTTGTTGTTCCTATATATATATATATATATATATATATATATAAAGACAACATGGCGCTCGAGATTTTATCATTTTTTCATAATTTTTAGATAATTTTTATGAATTAAGTATAAGTGAAAATAATTAACCTTATGAGAAGCAGGCAGTATTTCAGGTATGTTAATTAAACTCTAAATTAGAACTCTCCCTATCTCAATCTACCGATGAGCCGACGGCAGTAGCGATTATTATTTGGTAATATTTTTATATTAATTAAAGACCATTTGAAGCCATTTAATAGTTGTTGTTATACTTTGGCGACATTTAAGTTAAGGTTATAAGGCACGACAGTCATCAAATTTTATAGTAATATAGTGTCATTTTACCTCAGTAAGGTAAGATGTACATTAATACTTTCGCTTTTGTGTATTTAAGTATATGCAGAAGTATTTATCGTTGGGTCGATAAGTGCAAACACAATTGTATAAGCTTCAGTTACCGACTACGTATTCGCTTTTCTGAAAATGTATGTTTTACAATTACATATAATTATGATTCAGTACATCGTGTTCTATCTACCCGTATCATTCTGGATAGCCTTTGTTTGTAATCAAGATGATAGCATCCGGTGAGCCAAAGCTAGGTGTAAAATTATTCCTACGTATATGTGACTGATTCACGCGTGACAAAGCTAAATATCTATGTTAACGTACGACTTTCATGGTGCTAAAAATTAAGTTTTAATTTAATCATCATTATAAGTGATCACTTGTGGAACTAGCCGATTTTGTATGTACTTTCGTAAAATGTCAAGTTTGCAAGTTACATTCAATTTAGGGGACTTGACCATGTTCTTGTAAAAAGAAAAAAATGTACAGGTGAATGAATAACCTTGCAACATTAGAATTAGTTTAGTGCTATCGCATATTAATTAGTTAGTTTATTAGAACCGTTTCTCTACGTGCTAGACATTGCAATGTGCCGTTCACCTTCATGCTTAAAATTTCCGTAGAAGTAATATGCAACCATGCACGTATGCCTTGTGGATGACCTAGTTATATCCAACTACTCATTAGAGCATCAGCCCGTAAAGGCAATTTGTGCGCACAGCATAGGTCAGTGGTGTGGGCGGGTTCTTACTAATGCTGCACAACTCAAAAACGTCAAAATCAGGGAAATGTCAAAAGGCTCTACCTGTTAAATACATTTATAGCGGAAAAACGTCATGAACTAGATCCTAATGATGGCTAACAGGAAACCACCATGTTCACTCAAAATAAACCCTCATCTCTACTAAAATTCTACCCCGCCGCAAAATTGCGATAATAAAACTAACGGTAATTAATTGTTCAATTTAAAACGAAAAAATATGTCACAACAAAACTAAATGTGACCGAAAAGCCCCTAAAACTTAGTAAACGTCGATATTGGGGTTGTAATTCCTAAATTCGAAAATACTATCCTTATTCTCAAACAAATAAACAAACTGCTCACCTTATTGGCTAATCCAGATAAACGACAGCTGATCAAATGATTCCTATAAAAACTCGACTACTCGCAAAAGTATCGTGTGCAAAACTTAACAGCTGATCGGTCAACGACCGACTTACTTTATAATCTACGTTACGGTATATCTATTAAAACTTATCTTCAACTGCAATTTTATCAACCAGATTAAAATACTCATTAACCCTCAAATTATTACGTCAAGACTTTAATATAATAAAGCAACAAAAAAAATCGTAATCGTAAAGTCATATAGACCTACAATTTCGATAAAACCAGTAAATCAGCCAATAACTTAATTCAATCCAAAACATTTAATCTTTTAAATTTTGAATAAATGTAATTCAAAATAGCGTTGTGAGAAAAGTAAAATGATTACAATGGTATCAAATGAAACAGGATCAACGAGTCATTAACACCTTCATATATTACATTAAAATTTCACATGATTCCATTCAACAATGGGTGTGTTGATGCGACAGTTACCAAATTCGTTGAACACATAAATTTTAACAAACGTTAAGATGTAATATGACATACGAATGAATAAGTTTTATATACTGAATCGATATCTAGACGTTACTTAAAACAAACTCACAGAAGGCATACCCATTCGTCTAAATAAGTATAAATGAACATTTTATTAAAACCGCCAACGATGGATAAATTCAGAAAACTAGTTAACGACACAGCACAAATAGTCCATAGAACCTTTTCTTTCTCACAACAATATTGTCAGGAATGGCTCCACTCGGTGTATGATTGATAGAAACCAATAGCTTCTTAATTATGAATTTATGTTTACATTTATAGCAGCAAATCTCTAAACCAAAACTATAAGCTACGGTCATTTCTTCATCTGGTCAACGTTAACATTTATCAACTGTAGTATTATTTAGAGCTACTCTACTTTCATCTTATTAAAACTTATTAAAGCGGCACTATAGCTGCGCAGTATACGCGAAACCACCCCTTTAATCAAGAACTCGTTAACGTTAATCAGCAAAACCAAAACACAGTTTAACAGAATAAAGGTTAAGCACTTCGTAACCAAACTAACCCAATTACTTCTATGACCGAATATTGCCACTATTCACAAAACGAACCACTACGATATAAGAAACTAGTGGATATGGACACCTTCCCACGGTACTGTTCAGTACACCCTCGCGGTATGGTGTAACTAATTCCATCTTCCTCCAACAACCCTTCCGCATACATTACGAAATCGCAAAAAAAGAACGTGAACCTTCGCTTACATCTTAGACTAGACTAACTAACATCGTCTAGATTTTGGTCTAAATCCTAATTAACCAATTACCCAGCTTGTTACTTTAAATTAACATACGCGCGAAAACGATAGCCTTGGCACTAAATCGGAAAAATTGTATAATCCGTCCAAAATAGTCCCAAAGGAGAATGACTTATCATTGAAATATGATCTGTTTGCAACAGGTCCATTCTACGAAAATGAGCTTTAAAACCTCGTCTTTAGAAATCTGACTCTTTGTTATAGACTAAAATATTTATCGAAAACAAAGGCGACCGATTGTCGGCTACAATTTAAATTCGCAGAAGATATATCATACAACGTAATAATTTTATAGTTAATATAATTTTACATGATGCAATTTCAAATTCATTTAACAAAATTCACAAAATTTAAAATAACGAAAACGTTTATTTACACAAAAAATATTCTAACATTACTCTAATTGTAACGCAAGTACCATATGTGAATGAAACGTAATTAAATCTTGAATTAACATTATTAGTGACGATAAACAAAAACCTATGCGTCTACCGAATTGAAATTCCAAATTTTAACTTGTAATAAAGAATCTCTAACATCCTAAAAATAGCAGCAAAAAAAAAGAGCTTTACATCCATATCTTGTATTTCTCAAATTTAATTGACATGAAAATTTATTCTTTAAGTGTTTTTAAATACCATATTCTAAATATCTTAACCATTAAAATTTTTTTTAACTAATCTCAATACTCAATACATTAATACTTGGAAACAAAACATTCTAAATCTTTTGACTTTTAAAAATAAAATTTCGAAAACCGAGAAGAAAAAATTATTTGAAGTAATTTACTTAAATTGTTCACACACGGTGCCAACCTACATAATAGGGTGCATTTTGTTTTACAGGAGGATAGAACATGTCACTTACAGTTTAACATTTGAATTATTATTTTTTTATTAAATGTGGATATGATTTTGTTTTGGGACATTTAATTACCTTTGGGTTATCTGAATCCATTCATTGTTCTTTTAATCTAATTTAAAATTATATATATATAGTATATTAGTTATTGGGTTTTTGGGTTACACATCTTATCCACAGTATTTATTTGCTATTAATTAACAAAACGGGTCCTATTTTACTTTAACAAATTCTGCAGGCTTCAACTCATAACTAGAGAGCGGATTTTATGCACTATAAAATGCCGAAATATGTGCATATGTATGCACTTAAAAACCTTAAAATATGCATCAAAATGCATTATTAATTCAAAATATGCATAAATATTGAATCTTCTATTTACCTGTGTTAATTCCAAATTATAACATTAATATATAAAAAAGTATATATGCTTGTAATTTTTAATAGGAAAAGATAAATTGCATACAAACTTATTATTTTAACATTCAAAATTATGTGTTATTTAAAAACTACATATTTACTTATACACTATACATTTATAAAAACTGCACCCTGTCATTACTACTTACAAAGCAATTATTATTTTAACATTATTTTAAAATTATGTGTTATTTAAAATTACATATTTACTTATACGCTATAGATTTATAAAGATTACACCCTCTCATTACTATTTGCAAAACAATTTATAACTAAATATTTTTCCAAGTTTTCGGGCAGAAAATTTTGGCGTCTGTCCGATAGTATGTTTTTGTACAAAGAAAAACTTCTTTCTACATCCACAGAAGTTATGGGTGCATATTTTAATGCGGCTAATATGGCCAAATCTAAATTTATAACAAGATCATCGGAATTTTCCTCAAGTTTCAGAACTTTATTATTAACTTTTAGTAACAACTGATATCCACTGTTTTTTGTAAAATTTCATTTAATTTATTAGAAATAGTTTTACCAATATTTCCTGAAACAGCAGAAATCAGCTGTTGAAATTTATTAATTATTTGCATAGATTCATTTAATGACAATGCTTCCGTTTCTAATTTAGCAATGGTTGAACTTACAAAATAGTAATTTGCTTTTATAAATGCCAGCTCATTGCGCAATTGTGTTTTCTTTAAAATGGATTGAGCTTTTTGAACGTAAGTACTTGAATTATCAGAAATTTCTAAAACTAACTCCTTTATTTTTTCCAAATGATCTGCATAAAAAAGAGCTGCATTTAACCAAGTACCCCAACGCGTAATCACAGGCTCTGGTGGTAGAGGAATATTAGGTAACTTTTCTTTGTACAATTGAATTCGTAACGGAGCTTTTAAAAACACTTTCTTTATACTACTTATTAAACTATTTACTAATGGAAATTGATTACGAATTGTTTCTGCTACTCTATTAATACCATGTGCGAGACATGTTACATGTATTAAATTTTCATAAAATAATTTTAATTGCTGTCCAGCTTTTACCATATACGGTGCTGCATCAGACAGCATTAAAACTATTTTATCTGTTGCAACAATATCAGGAATAAAAATTGCATGAAAGCTTCGTTTATAAAGCGAACTATTGTTGCATGATTGGTTTTCTCAAGAACTTTGGAAGCGATTAAATATGATATACTAGACTGCGCCTCACTTAAATAACCAATCATTAAATTTGCAACATATCGCCCGCAACAATCTGTAGTTTCATCTACTATAAAATAAAGATATTTATTTTTGTAATTTTCTTTATATGCCCCATAGTTTCAAGATATAAATCATTAATATACCTTTTTCGAAGCGTGCTTTCATCTGGCACTTGCTTTTTACTAATTTTTCTAAAATGACCTAAAACTAGGATTTTGCAATTTCTTTAATGGAATATTGGCTTTAACAAGTGCACTACACAATTCGAAATTAAATTCCTCTTGTGCATTTCTTTTGGCCGTTTCTTGAAACAACGACTGGCGCAAAGGTGTCTGACAAACTTTTGTTTTCTTAAATGTTTCTAATTTTCTTTTATGAAGAGAGGTTTCAATGTGCTGTGTAACTTGAGATTTCCTTTCGCACATGATCTAAGGAAAAATTAATTTTAAAAATAAGTATCTAATTGCGTTTAAAACTGATAAAACGGTGAATTCAATAACCTACATCAATTAATAAGGGTTTAATTTCCGAAATCAATTAAAAATATGTAATGGTACTTACTATTTTTCCACAGGCTATGCAAAACACTTTTTCATCATCCAGACGTAGCTCGGATATATTTTTTATCCATACTTGAACTAAACTATTTTTAACTTTCGGCATCTTGAAGTTCACTTAACAAAGCCGTACCATTCAGTTACGTCTTCGCCCAAAGAATGTTTAAAATTTTGCATTTTGTCCGTTACTCTCAAATTATTTTCAAGAAGGATTAACTAACTAAACACTTACCTTGAAAAGTCCAAATAATCTTAACCCTTGATTGCGGGAATTCCCTCAATCAATGCTTTAACTATCTACTTAGGTACCATTGGAATTTTCAAATACTACGAAATAGCGGCATTGAAACTTCATAATCCGGAAGTATTAACGTTGCACTTAACTGCAGGTAATAATCTTTCTTTAAACCTGTCTTATTCATATAAAAATACATTTCTTAGTTAGACACAATAACAAAATTTAAAATAAGTTAGAATAATGCATTTTAAAGCGAATTTGGAAGATATAGAAAAAATGCGAATTATATGTTAATTATGAATAAAAAGGCAAAATATGCATAAAATTGCAATATATGCAGTATTTGGCGAAATATCCAAAATATGCAAAAATTAATTAATGTCAAATGATTGGATTTAGTGCAATTCGTCTAAAAACAAAACGATGTTCTTCAACTATAAAAAATAAGCGATATGCATTTTGCATAAAATCCTCACTCTACTCATAACAAATATACAGCGTCGACCAAAAGTCTGGAAACACTCAATTATTTCACAAAGTGCTAGTTCGAATTGTACAAAATCGGGGATAAGCCTATTTTGGGATACGGAGATTCCAGATTTGATATTTGCAATGTTGCCAGATTTGCCGTTTATCTGATATTATTAGTCACTTTGGTTTTTTTAAATACATCACCCTGTATATTCAGTCATTATTGGAATCTCCATATGCAATACTTAGAAGGTGTTAAATACATAAAACAGTTCAATATGTAGATTTGAACAAACTTAAATGTTTAAATATAGAGTAGGTCAGACAATGGTAATAGTGTGAAAAATAAAATTGAAAATTTCGTCTCGCTTGGGTGCGGAATCGTTGTCGTTAGATCAAATAAGCCTACCTGTAAAATTTCGCTTAAAAATATTTAGTTTTCAGGTTCCTTTTCGTTATTAAATAGATAAAAATGTGATAAATTGCATTTTTGTCGAAGCTCTTCGCTTATTTTTTTATTAAAAGAAAATAACCCAGAACCCCACGAGAGGTGGCTGCAAAACAGGTTCCACCTCACATCAGCCTTAATCCTACACTTACTTGGCAAAATCTTTTTGTCTCTAGTTGTGGTGTAGCTTTTCTAGATGCAATTTTGGCTCTAATTAACCCATCTCTGGCGGTATTTCCACACACTGACGAAGAAGCTTCAGTTACCATCTTAATGTGCCTTCCGACGGCTTGAGAATGGCATGGAAAATTTAAAACTTCGATAGTTTGTGGAATGTCAGCAACCATTTTGCGGAGATCTGTTTCTGGGATATTCTTGGTTAATGGAGGTTCTGTGATTTCATCAGATTGCCAATTAATTAGCTCAGTATAATCTCTAGCATTAAAATTTAATTCTGGCACGTTAAAATTACGAATTTGTTGCACAGGTGCGAAAGATCGACATTTTAAAATTCGACGCAATGCCAACTCTCTAATTGGTTTTCTGTCATCGCCTAGCATCCAATCAAAACGTTTTCGAATGAGCAAAAAAACATTTCTTTGGATAACCTTATCTACAGTCTCTCTGAATTGGACCGGTAAATATCAGGAAGCTTGGATTAGGTGGAATAAATGTTGGGTTCCGTACCGACAAGCTGACCTGGACTTTATAAGAAACCATGTTGTAGCATAAACCTTAATAACATACTCGGTTAATATATTTAATTGATAGGATGGTTGTTGTATTGCTGCATATAATCTTGTATTCTATTTGCGGTTGTTAACCACCGAGCATGGGACATTTACCAGGCTGTTTACCTGCCAACTGAGGAAACATTGCCTTGTCCTATTAAAGCACCATTTCGTACAAGTACTTTTGGTCAGTACTTAAATTGCTAAAATTTATTGCAGGTAATTCAACTTCAGGTTTAATTATCTCAAATTTTACAATAGGCATCTTAACAAATATTTAGCTACTTTCCTATTGGGCCGGTAAATCCTTCGGATCATTGGTTTTCCATCTATCTGGATAATTAAATGACGGAGAGAAGTTCATTCGTATGCAACAGACATATAAACCAATGAACCGGTTTCCTAATGAAACTTCAATTGTTTTATTACCGTTCTTAAATCCTGTAATCACTACCGTACCGTCACAACCCATGCCACGATTTTGTTTAAATTCATACCACATATTTCTGAAGAAAGGTGAAAAGACTTGTTTGAATACTACTGGAACTTCCAGAAGTAGGTGTTACATGGCCTAAGTAAGTAGAACCTGGTTCCGCAACAATAATTATATGCTCCTCAATAATCTGTTTATTGTGATAACTAGATCTAATTTTTATCAATTGCAAGTATTTTGTCTTTTCTTCCGTCGAAGTATATTCGAAAAACTTCTTTTTGTTGTCCCATTTCTGCATTAACTATATTTTCTCTACGCCTTTTCGTTCTCTTCTAATTTTACTTCGGTCTATGATTAAAGAAGGATCCTCGTCACTTATCAAATGCAAGTCTCTAAGTACAGAGTTCACTAGAAGAGACGTATTTCTGTCTGAGACTCCACTTCTGTCACATGCTTCAGCGAGATTGGACAAGACTAGTCCTTTTTATAAGGAATTCTGAAAGACGTTGACGGTTGTGACATATCAGTCTCGTTACAATCACTTGCTTTTTCCAGAATAGTAGGAATTTCTGATTTCTTTGGTGCAGGTCTTGAAAATGTTGAAGATTGGAAAATATTCGACAATTGACAGAATCTTTTCTCTTTTCTTCTCTCTTTTTCTAACTCCTTTCTTTCTAATGATTTTACAATTTTCTTGGTAGTTTTAATATCAATTGTCCTGATTATCATTTTATATCACCCTTTGATCTTGTAAAAATTCTCGTTCTATATAGGTACTTTGATTTTACACAAACACGAAATAAAACAAGACACATTTGCACGAACAAATGTCACCTATACTTCTCATTATAGTCTTTTATTTTCTGAATGATTCTTTGATCAGAAATAATAGGAAGGAAGCTTTTGCCAAACAGATTTAACATCAACTATAACTTTTTTACAAATATCTAACACTTGGGTCTTTGTTGCTATCTGCCTTGTAAGTTTCGCGGTACCACAAAACAATTTCATAACTTCAGAGTATGTTGGAAGTACATTGCCACAAAGTTCACTTGGTGTACCAAATATTTCACATTCACATTAACTCGTGTCTTTGGCATTTTAATCTCAGTTCACTAAAAAGCACACAAAATGAGAATAACGTCTAACGCAATCAAGACGTCGCATCAACTAATTCGGTAACACTTTAAAATATACCACTCGCGTCCGCCCCTCCCTGTCGCACTAACAAGTTATGACTTGTTTTGACAAGTTACGCTGAACGTAATATTTGATTTTATGTAATGGTATTAGTGGTATTTTAGTTAATAAATTTATTTTTGGCAGTTCGGTTTTATATAAGATTTAAATTTTAAAATTCGATTTTAACAGCTTTTTTAAATTTTATCATAAAATAGGAACCTGAAGTTATTGTTATATAAGACTAATTTTTTTGCTTCGTTTAGACTTGATTATGTACTTATTACGCACCCAGGGATATAAAAATTAAAAAAAAGTTTGTGCAAAAAACAGTTTAAAATCAACAATTTTTATTGAATTTCCAAACTGTACATTGAAAAGGAACCCCAAGATGTCATCGCACAAGACCAATTTTTTGTGGGTTAATGTTAAGCTAAAAGTCAACTAATCCACGCAGGGTTACCAAGTTTCAAAAAAATTTATTACTCCGCCCTAATATAGATTGCTGTGATTTTACATTTGTTCATCATTTACATTATTAAATAAAACTGAAAGTAGTTTGATGTGTTTTGAAAAGTTCTGCAAAGCATATTGTTTCTCCAAAATGGTTGCTAATGAAAAAGAACGAATTACTATTCTAATGATGAGAGGGTACTACGACAGAAAAAGATCTTATAGTGAAGTAGCCAACTTGTTCAACGATACTTTCCCAAACCATTGTCCTATCCATAAGGCGACGGTACAAAAAACTGTAAAACGCTTTGGGGACTCTGGAGGAGTAAAAGAAGATACCGATAAGGTAGACCAAAGATAAAGGACAACAACACTTTAGGTATAATGCAGAGTTTCTCACGCAGGGTTGCACAATTACATGATATAGGTCATTCTTCTGTCTTACGTGTATTACATAAGAATACATTTCAACCATACAAAATTCATTTATTGCGAGAATTAAGAAGTGGAGATGACTTCAATCGTAGATTAGAGTTTACTGAGGTAATAATGGATAAAATTGAAAATGACAGAAAATTAGTTAACAACATATGTTTTTCCGACGAAGCAACCTTTACACTGTGTGGGTATGTAAATTGACATAATTTAAGGTTTACGTCGCTCCAGTGACGTAAATCCACACTGGACGCGTGAAAACTATACTCAAAGACCACTAAAATTAAATGTATGGTCAGGTACAGTGGGTACTCAGTTAATTGGGCCGTTCTTTATCGAAGGAAATTTAACGTCAGGTAACTACGAAATGCTACTTACAAATGAAATTGCAGCGACACTGAGAAACTTGTTTGGAGCCAATTTTAATCAGATATGGCTTCTGCAAGATGGAGCTCCAGCTCATTTTGGTGTAAATATTCGGCGTTATTTAGATGAGATATTCCCGGACGATGCAATGCTAGACGAGTTAGTATTGAATGTCCTCCACGTTCACCTGATTTCAATCCTAAATATTATTTTCATTGAGGACGCTTGAAAAATTCAGCAAGTCTTGCAGAACTGAGGCAAAGAATTATCGATGAATCTCGATTCATTTCTAGACAATCATGGAGAAATGTGGTAGATGCCTTCTACCATCGATTAGGGTCCTGTAAACTCACAAATGGAGCAAATTTTGAACACTTGATTAAGTAGTTATTATGTTAAAAATTCGTTTTAATGTAGTTGAAAATAGTTTTATTAAAAAATTTATTGAAACAATTAGGTGTTACCAGACTTCTTTTTATCTATTTAAGACCTTCTAGACTGCATTAAATCATAAATGTTACATATGGTTGAACTCGTATTGAAGAGAAGATTCCAATAATGACTGCATATCTAGGGTGATGTATTTAAAAACCAAAGTGACCTATAATATCAGAGAAACAGCAGATCTGGCAAAATGTCAAATGTCAGTCTGGGATCTCCGTATCCCAAGATAGGCTTATCCCAAATTTTCTTCAATTCGGACAAACAGTTGACGAGATAATTGGGCGTTTCAGACGTTTGATCCACTCTGTATATTAATTTCGAAAACTGGAACTGTAGTAGGATCTAAATCAAACAAAAACTGTGTGGTACGTAGTTGTATTTTGTTTGTTGATATACGTTAAGTTCCTTAAAAGGAAAGAATTATATTAAATCTTTGTGTTATCTCGTAGTGTTTTTTATTAAATACTACCCAGAACGTACTAATTACATTTGTTGTAACTTTAAAAGTAACTAAATCTTATACCATTTGGTTATTAAAGGAATTCAGAAGAAAGATTTATTTGAAAAATCTGGAACATTGGAGCTGTAGCAGGATCTGTAACAAACAAAATACACCACGTAGCACAAAAACTAAAAAGAAACCGAATGCGTTTCAATAGCTAAGCTATCATCATCAGCGGTCGGCTGGGACGAAATAAAGGAAAGTTATATGATCAATATATTTAATAGTTTCTTTTAGAGGACTTTTGTAAAAAGCGAAACAACATCATAACTGACCATTTATCACCTTCAATTTTGAAACTATGCATTTTATCAACAAAGTCGGCATAATTTTTAATATAATAGTGATTAAAAAACATTTAAGGTCGCCTAAAGGTGTATCAAACCCATTATCATCTTTCAGTGTATAAGTTATCTTGTTCATGTGGAAAAGTATACATCGGAACTACAAAACGTAGCTTTGATACAAGATGTATAGAACATATAAGGATTTTGTAGACTGAGTTAACCAGAGAGTCTGCGGTAAATAATTTAAATCATGACATTCAATTTGACAATATGGAAATATTGTCAAGACAAACTCGTTATTATGTTCGTTTACAACGTGAAGTTATTGAGATATATAAACACCCCAATAATGTTAATGGACCAAAAAATCTCTGTTTAAATAGCTTTTGGCATCTAATAATTAAAAACAAGGCATGATGATACGTCTTGATTTTAGTTTTAATTTAGTTTTTGGTATATCTAGGTTTATTGCTGTTTTTCCTAGATCTTGAAGTAAATGCTTTACTAATTATATCTTGAATTACCACAGAACTATCATTCAACGTAATTAGATGAAATTAAAACTAAAATTACATAAAACGTACTGCATTATGGTTTTCATTGTTAAATAGCACTTACACTTATTGATAAAACTATTTCTTTGTTTGATTTAACTGAATTATTTTAATCGATGTCAAGTTTCTATTTCCGAATGCTTTAATTAATTTCGAATTGAAGTTTTTCACAAATTTACACTTGCATCATATTTTGAATAAATTTTGTTAAATTTGTTTTTCAGTTGATATTTTTCATGGTTAGCCTTCGACCGTTAGAGGGTGTTCTGATTTGTCATCTTCAAGACAGTTTAACAAGATTTAATTTTTAATGATCTAGTTATTCCTTACTAAAATTGTTTTCCATAGTAGGCGTTATACATTTTCGAAACTGTTATGTTAACAGCAAGCTTATGTTTATGTTTTAATTTTTCAAATTTCACAAAAAAAACGAATTTGAAGAATTTATAATGCAACATTGTGTTCTGGAATGAACTGGGTTGTAGTTGCCTTCGTTTACAACATAAAAATACATAAAGCTTATAAATAAATGTTTTGATTACAGTAACTTAATAATTTGTTATGCAAGAAGCACCATATTCAAAACATGCACATACGTACCCATAGGTCACGTAAACATTGCCAATGTTTTAATTATGCGTTGGCAAAATAATACTTTGCGCATGTTTTTCAATTAAAAGTGATCCCAACGTTGCCGCATGCTGGGCACACAACGTACCGTTCGTGAAGATCGAGTTTGTATATAAAGGCGACCTCTGAAGCGGCCTAATCAGAACTATTTTGTGTAAAGTAGAGGTATAAACGGACAATACGACGCCCGATCAAATTTTCGCATTTACACGTTTTGATGACTATACAATCATATTTTGATGATATACATGTGGTACGCTGTCGAGCCCGCGACCGGGCTCAACAAGGCCTTATGGGCTCAAGAGCATTGTAACAACAATTTCAACGCCAAATAATAACAAAATTAATCGGTGCGTTGCGTGTTCATTACTTAGGTGTATAACCGTAAACACAGATTTTATCAACGGCTATGAAGCGGCGTGAAGGATTTGGGATTGTGGCGAAAACGTGCCAAAAGGACGCAAGGAACACTAAAACGATTTAGATTTTGCTCCAGTGTGAGAAACTATGGCAGCAACGCGGCGACTATTTTGATCTCTAAATCATATCCGGTACAGTAGCAGTTTTCAACGTCTACTATGGGATTCACCGTTTGTGCTCACACGACCCGCTTAATTCGGCAACCCAATATTTTTACTATTGAAACGGTAACACATCGAACAGCAATATCCAGGTGTGCTTTAATTTTGGCCTTCAAATGAAAGCTCTTAACTCAGTTTTTCCATTGTTTACAAAATCATACGAGGCGCTTACTTTGGAGTACCGCGAAAATTAAACTAATTGACAGATTACTCTGTTCTGTCATAAAGATGATTCTACAAAATCTAAAAAAGCTTCTCGTATTGCGTTTTAGGAATTGTACGTATTTGATTAATATAGCAACGTGCTCAATCTATGGGCGACGTAAATGTTACGTAGGTTGACAACCTTGAGTTAAAATGTGCGTTATAACGTAAATACAAGGAGGCATTTTGTCAGAAACTGAATTATACAGGATGAGTCACTAAGAATGAGCAATCTCTCAACTACAGATAATAAACACCAAAGTATGAAGATGAGCCCAACATGCTCTAATGTACTAAATGAAGGTTGTTTTCTTTACTTAAAAATCAGGAAATTGAACATTGGTATTACGAACCAATATCAATTTTAAATTGCATAATGCCTTTTTAAAGAGAACCTTGCTACAGGGCTTTGAGAAAAACTAATTCAATTCCGTTGAATGGGACGATGTTATATTAGGTATGCAGAATTAGGAAATTGGTTTTCCTAGACGGAATTGAACACTTTTGTGCTGTTATGAGGTTGTTTAGCGATCTTTTACGTAAGAATCGTTTGAGTTAGATTCCCATCTAAAGTTGCATCCCTAATTATTTTATAATTAAGATGAATAAAGCATTAATAAAAAGTAAAACATTTGTAATTAGCATTTAATTTAATTTAAATAACTTAAATAGTTATCCATGTTTGACAACTATATGTATCGATACTTATATTATTACTTAGCCACGACGTTTGCTTAGAAAAAAAGGATAAACCTAACTGTCTTTTTCTTTCTTCTCTTAAATTTTCCGCTTTTTTTGCATAACTTTTTAATCTACTATACCTTCTATTACTTGGCCTTTTCTTTAAATAATTTACGTTTTTTGTACCGCCACTCATCGATTTTTTAATTTCATTATAACTTTTGGTGGTTTGCGCTGTATTACTTTATATGGTCCTTCAAAAACCGTTTCGAATTGGTTATTGCTTTAACTCTTAATTAACATTTCGCCATTAGAATTATACCGACCATAAATACAATTTTACCTTTAAATAGTAATTTAATTAAACTATCTTTGGGGTATTCTACGCTGTTTGCAACACATAATTCTGTGAGATAATTGTCAAATTTAAGCAACTAAGTGCTGACGGTGCTGAGCTCGCGTTCTACAATGATTCTTTACACGATTCCAAAATTTTACGCTATTGACATCGCCTACACCTATTAATGAATTTACATTACAAATCTCACAAATATATTTGCTTATATTTGAATAGGTTTGGTTAATCTATCCAGGTCCATCTGTTAGTAATGTATGAAAGTCGCTTATTATTGTAACTATATTGTAACTATTTAATTAATTATTTTCATTTCCTTCATTGCTATTATTTCCTTTACGTGAAGTGTTCATTTGTTTCAATGGATTTATAAACGTTTCATTCTTATTAGATTTGAGTCTACACACCTTTGTTGTATTGTCTTCTTCTGTTTTTGAATATCTATATTTGATTAATAATAACTGAAATTTCTGAATTTCAGCGTCTAGAGCATGAACTCGTAAAAATATTGGGTTATACAATGTATTCGCTCCCTTGTGTCAAGTAATACGTTGCCTAACTCTACAGTATTCCTCCTTTTGTAGCCATATTGCATCTATTCTATTTATTTATTTAATTTATATTGAATTTACAGGTCTCTTGGATAGTCGTTGATCAGGTCTTACATTTGAATCATTATCAAACTTATCTGAGCCCTTTGAATATCGCACCGTCAAGTCACTTTTTCTAATATCTCAAAAACACTGCTACGTAACAAGTTAAAACTTGAAACAACGAATAAGTCGATAATGCCAAACTGAACAGATTTTCTTATTGCCATCAGAAGCGGTTCACTTGAGGGGGACAACAGCTCTTTTTAACGAAAATTTTTTTTTGCGATTTACTAATGGATCTTATATCAAATTTAAAAACTTTACGATATTGTCCATACAAAATGTACTTTTAGTTGAAATCGCTATCTCGTACCGTTTGCGAGAAAAATCAATTTAAACTTTTTGTGTTTCTGGCAGAAAATACCGTTTTATCTGACGTTACGTCAAATTGCTTTCTTATCAAACAGTTATTGTTGTATTAAAAAGGCAACAATTTGTTACTTTAAATCAAAATGGTTAGTTTTTCCAATGAAGAATATGCTGATATGCATTTAGTTTATGGGGAAGTACAGTGTAACGCTCGTGCAGCAGAAGGAAGATAAATAAAAGACATCCCAGTCACTCAACATTTACAGCGTTACACCAAATAATAAGAGAAACTCGCTCAATAGTTCCTAAGAATACTGAAACTGGTAGATACAGTGATGCTACAGAAGGATACGAATATGATGTTTTGATGGAAATTGAAGAGAGTCCTGATATTAGCAACAAAAGATTCGCTGCTATGTACCCTAATATTTCTAAATCTTCCATATGGAACATTATTCATCAAGAAAATTTTTATCCTTTTCATTTTCAGAGAGTTCATGCGATATCAGTTGGTGATTTCCCTGCCCATGTATAGTTGTCAAACTGGTTCAGGAACAAAAAGAATCAGGAAGAAGAAGCAACCTTTAACAGGGATAGGATTTTTAATTTATATAATGCACATCATTACGCATACATTGACGAAAATCCTTAAGCAATAAAAGAGACTAAGCACCAGCAAATATTTAGTACTAATATCTGGATAGGTGTAATCGGTAATCAGCTGTAAAGTTATTCGGCTTTTTAACAGGACATGAGTATTATTATTTTTTTGGAAAACGTTTCCCTGATGATCAGATAAAATTTATGGTTCTTACATGGTGGTTGCCCAGCTCATTTTAGTGCAAAAATTCGTCAATTTCTAAAAAATAGTTATGGTAACCAATGGATAGGAAGAGGTGGTCCAGTCAATTGGCCTGCAACATCCCCGGACCCTGTGATTTCTGTACTTGGGGATACTTAAAATCATTAGCTTATGCTGTTCCAATAGACACGCGTGATGTGTTATGGGAAAGAATTGAAGATGCTTGCAACAAAATTAGAAATAATTGTGTGTTCTTTTTGTGGTTAGTTGGCCATTATGTTATTTTTTACGTTAGATACATCTCTTTAGAAAATAAAACATTTGTTTTACTAACCTTGATTTCCACAAAATTTTAAAGCAAATTAAATCAGACACTCTTTGTTGATATATCACAGCCAACCAGGCAATGAACACATAACTTAATAATGAAACGGTATTTTATGCCACAAACACAAAAAGTTTAAATTTATTTTTCTTGCAAACGGTACGAGATAGCGATTTCAACTACAAGCACATTACAAATATCGAAAGTTCTCAAATTTGATGTAAAATCCATTAAAAAATTAAAATTAAAAATTTTCGCTAGTTGCCCCCATCTCCCAAGTGGACAGCTTCTGACGGAAATAAGAAAATGGTGTTCTCTGTGGCCGGTTTATCATTATCGACTTATTTGTTGTACCAAGTTTGAGCTTGTTACGTAGCGGTGTTTTTGAGATATTTAACAAAACGTGACTTGACGGGGCCATCTTCCAAGGGCTCTAACTCACTTAGGAGGCATTTTTGAATTAAGGCGATTTAGGTTAAATCGACGTAAAATCATGTCTAGTATGTGTTGTTTCCGTTTATCAGAAGAGTTTCTGGAAACCCTGTATAATAAAGTGTACAATCGTACTCCCCTAGGATTAACGAGAGTATAATTAATCTAGACCATAGATTTTTCATTCCAATTAAATATACTAATGGTTTCTAATCAGTAAAACATTAAATTTTCTCCTGACCAGATATAGTCTAATGTGTCTTACTGTTCAACCGAAGCCTAACATTTCCATTTATTCGTTGCATTATCTATTTTTGCTTTATTGCAGATGCTATTGTCTTATTATTACGCAGCACTACTCCCAATCCATATTTGTGTGCATTCGTTTTTAAAATAATTTTATTATCTACATTAAAATTTGTAAATTCTAAAACAGCTGGTGTAAATGAATGAATTTTTTTTTAAATTCGGATAACCTTTGATACACATTACTCTATTCAAATTTTGTATTTTTCCGCGTTAATTTATTCAACGAGCTTGCAATTTTTGCCAAAGTTAGAACAAAATGCCTGAAATAACTTTAAAACGCTCTAAAACCGTTTCGTTCCATTTGCATCTTTGGTGCTGGATACTTTTCAATTACTCTTTTGACTTATTTTTCTCAAGTAAAACAAGATTTACTGAAATTAAATATCTGAAATAAAAAACTCTCAGTTGGGAGAATTTAATTTTAAATTTACTTTCTTTAACTTTTCTAGCAGTTTCTAATTTCCTTTATTTCGGGTGTTACAGTGTTTAAGTAGATAGTTATTACACTCATTTGATTATTTCTATTATTTTCTCATTGAACATTGTCTTAGTATGCTATTTTCCTACATTAACTAACTATTTAATGTTTAAAAGGGTAGATGGTCCTCATACGTTTCACAGTTGAGAACCACTGGATTACGGTTAGTAACAGTTAGGACTTTCTAGTTATTAAATTTATAAGGTGAATGTCTTCTTTTCCTTTCTCTTCAACAAGTGGGTGCAGGCCATATTTCAATTCCTAGAGGAATGTAATAATTTTCCAGAGGGTGTTAATCCGTGGACTATGGTTGGATTTAGATTTAGTCCTTATTATACCAAATGATTAATTAGTTTTACTTATTTCCAACGAATTATGTGGGTTTGAAGGTTAAAATGTCAAGTATGTCTTGCTTCCTTTTTTTCTATTATAAAACTTTCTTTACTTTTAGCCACCAATACCACAGTTTTCTTAGAACTACTAACCTTAAACAAAGTACATATTCCTATATCTATATCATAAGTTTGGGTTGCGAAATTCTATTGTGTGAACTAGTCTTATTGTACACCTCGTTAAAGTAAGAGTTTATTCAAATGCCTACTCGTGTCTTATGTAAGAAATTACAGAAGTACCTACCCTACGCTGGGGATAATTCCAACCACCATAAACATATCTCTACTCCGCGTCCGAAACCTACGCACATAATTTACTAAACCAGTAACTTGCTTCTCGCCTTTGTGAGCTGTCACATTGATACTTGCAAATGGTTAGCACGAAGATCTATAACTAAGTTAAACATTATCTTCATGTACAGTACTTTAATTTAATTTTAAATAGTTCTTTTTGTAAACATAGGACAACCTGTAGGTAAAAGCATTTATTTTTTATTTTTTTTTTTTTTAGGTTAGTTTGCTCATGCTTTTGGTTAGTATGCTTATGTTTTATGCTTATATGCTTATTCGTAGACTGTTCAGGATTCCTCCTCTTCAGCCCTGGTCATTCCATTATTGTTGGTGTTGCGATGTTTTTATAATTGTGTGGTTTACAATCATGAGTTTATTATTTTGGTGTGTAAAAAAAAGAGAATTATTTGTTGAGGGTTTATTTGGTGTAAAAAAAGTTTGAAGGTCTGATTTATTAATGTTGTGAGTATTTAGGTTTAGGTGTGCATGTGGTTGAGTATGGTTAGGGGTGTAAACGATTCGTTAGCCGGTATCCTTGCGTGGTCGTTATCCAGTTGATGGTGGGATGCGGAGTGCATAAGGAATGTTATCGAGGGTCTCTTCTATATCCTCTGGGATGTCGTCTAATAATTGGGTTAAGATCGCGGGAGGGTGTTTGAATTTAAGTTTGGGTTTTTTACGGGGGAATTTGGGAGGTTGGTAGGTGTAGGAAGTTGTGATGATTTCTTTGGTAGGGATGGTATCGCCGAAAATCCTTTTGTGTGTAAAGTTTTTCTGAAGTGTTTGGATTCTGTTTGTGATTGGTGGTATGTTTGCGTGTTGTGTTGTGAGGTTGCTTGGGTACCTGAAGGGTAGCCCGTGTATACGTCTAAATATTCGGCGTTCACAGGATGCTATAGAGGAAAGGTGGTTAGGGTTAATGTTTGTGTATATTGGTGCTCGGAAATCCATAACAGGGCGGATGTAAGTTTTGTATGTGTGTTGGAGTGTTTTGGGGTGACAACCTCTGATTCGACCCGGAGGGCCTAGTAGGTTTGCACGGTTTCTAATTCTGTTAAGTGTTTTCCTAACATCAGGGAGCCAATTAAGTGTTCTGGTGAATAGGATTCCTAGGTATGTGATTTGGTCTTGCAGGGGATTCTTTCTTGGTTAATGGTGAGGAGACATTTCTAGAGGATAGGTTTGGGAATTTGTCATCTACGTAATTAGGGTGGCAGAAAAGGATTGCTTGGGTTTTGGAGGGTTAACGGAGACTCTCCACCGGTTGGCCCAGTTGGAAAAGTTCGAAGGGTTTTGGATATGCGGTTGGAGGCCGTTTCGCTGTTCCGATTAACCGACCAGAAGGCGGTGTCATCTGCAAACTGCGCAACGACTACTCCGGGTTGGGTAACTTGAGGGATATCTGAAGCAAATATGGTGTAAAGGATGGGGCTAAAGCAGAACCTTGCGGAACGCCTGCAGTGGGTTGGAAAGGGTCTGAGAGGTTTTTACCCACTTTCACCCTGACCGATCGATTGGTCAGGTATGAAAGCAGGAGTTTGGAGAAAGGGTCGGGAATGGTAAAAGCATTTATCCTCGTTGCCTCTTATGTGAATTAGTGCTGTATTGTTACTAACTCTAGAGTGTTTAAATGTTTGTCTGATTGGGAGACGGTAATGTATTATTGACTGTTAATGATTAACTGATCATTATTATTGGTTTTATTGTTGTACTCTGTACAATAAATTTAAATGCCTTACTGGTGGTCTGTGCATTGAATCAGCATTGTTTGTTCTGGTAAGTAATTTTTGATTTTATTAAAAGGATTGTACTAAATTCAAAAACCGTTTAGCCTTGGGTTCCTCCGATTCATGTTTAAATTAGATATTTAGTTTAAATTACTTTTATTATATTACATGGGATACAACAAATTATTATTTTCTTTATGCTACGTTCTGGATTTAATCGAATATTAATTCCAGTATCTAGTCTAGTTTGACTTATTTAGATTTGACGGTTGCTTTTAGTTATTTTTATTCATTATGTTATTTTGAATATACCGAACCATTAATTTTCTTTGTTTTACGCTTTAATTTCAACAAATATTAATTTAAACAATTAGTTTTCTTTAGCATTTACGTTAGTGTGTTGATTTAATAAAAGCGTTGCTGTTTTGTTGTCGATAGCTTACATATGTATATCTTGTGTATGTGTAACCTTCTTTTTCAGGAACCGATTTATCTACTTGTCTCGTGTTGTATAAATACTTCTCCGTGTTATAAGTTATAGTTCCTACTTCGAGTTTTGACAAAAGGGCTCCTTTTTGTGTATCGACCTAAAAGCTCGTGGCGTCCAAATTTCTTGCGTTCTAGATATACCCATTTCTTCCCCTCCTCTCTATGACCTCAGTGTTTCCCATCCATCCAAATGCTCTCTAGCTGTTATCCGCTGTGCCCCCTCTCTCCACTTCCTTTTCTTTGCATACGTGCTCAGCTTTTGTGCACGCTACAAATTCTGGCGCCCAACGTGAGGCTCGAGGCTCATTTCTTGAAATTTCGAATTCCAAAAACTAAATATTTATTGTGAAATTATTTTCGAATGCAATAATAGGATCTAAATATACAAAACGTTAGTAAAAATTTAACCTGAAAGGGCTATAGCTATTACCCTTGATAAAGTGTTGCGACTGATGTTTAAGTAACCTTATCATTTGGTGTTGACCTCTCCTTGTAGTAAACGCAGTATAGTTTGTGCTTTTCTCGTCTAATTCAATTGTATAATACGACTGTATTAAACCTGACTAAACTTATTAGAGAATCAAAAATTTCTGCTGAGTTGGTAAAGGAATCTGTTTCTGTACCTTTGTTTAATACTCAATATGCTATAACTACTCTGAGTTTTTGTTTAGTTTGATTTCCTACATTGTGTGGTACCAGTAACAGTGATGCCGACCATTAGACTTAATTTCCTCAATAATTTCGTTTTTTAAATAATACATATATTTGTATTATTAATTCTCCGTTTTGACTACATGGTTGTTTGTACTGTACAGGTTTCACATTTTTCTTAATTGTAAGTTAGGAAGGTGTCCGCATACTTCGCGCAGATTCTTTATATTGAGTCTCTTTTCTCTTTCCTCAAAATGGAATAAACTGTAATTCTTTAATTCTGTATAATCTGTAATTTATAATCGCGTTACATCCTAAATAATACAATGCATCTAATATCCCATATATAGCATTATCAAATATTTCGATTGAATGAGAATTTTGATTTAAATTAAAATTTAATGTATTCAAAGAGATGGAATTTAACCCTCGATTACCTTAATTTCTATGCTTTTTTCATAACTGTATTTCGTTTATTTTCAAAACATGATAGAATATCGTATTTATGCTCATACCAGTATCTAGTAGAAATACAAAGGTTTTATTCTCATAATTTCCATTTATATAATTTATGTACCATTGTTTCTAAATGTGTTGAAAGGTTTATTATGTAAGATAAAATCTTTTAATACCACTAATATTACAAAATATAATTCCACTATGTTTTACATAAATATTTACTTCTCAAAGTGTTTCAATGCATTGTAATAAAAAATTACTAGGGTGTATATGGGTTGTTGTTAATAATAATTCCCCTAATATTAATTATACTCCTAATAATAAATAGAAGATTTTGTGCCGGTAATTAATGGTCCAGGTCCTTAAACTTTGATTTGCTTCAATTAGAAAATGTGTGTGTGTGGTTAGATATGTTCGCTTTACAAAAAAATGTAACGTCAACCTGTAAATAAATGTTAAAATGCGTCGGACGCCAACTTATTTTATGGAAAACAAGTAAATCGTAAAGGTAATAAATGTAAAATTGAAAACAATAACAAGGTTCATTATAAAATCTTTAAGTCAAGTTATAAAAGTAGAAAATCTTAATCCTAACGTTTGTAACTTAAAAAATACCTTATACGAATAATCAGAAATTAAATACCTGTTGTACTTCACTGGTAAACTGTTAAGGATAAAAATGCTGACGAAGCCACGCTTTCAATTTTGGTTGTGCAATTAACCTTGAAATGGAAATATAACAGAGTTCTGATATTAGTTGATTCCAAATGAATAAATTCTCTTACAAAAAGCCACACTTGGTTGATTTAAATGGGTTAATGTACCATTTATTTATAATTTTCAGCGTAGCAACAACTTCTATTGCGTTATCTTCGTTGAATTGAAACGTAATAATACAATGAAATTACGTAACAGAAAAATGTAACGTAATTAAAGTAAAAATAACAGTAAAAATAAAAGTAAAATAAAAGTGTAATAAAAGTGCCTAAATAGAATAAATATAATAGACAAAGAAAAATAGGTGTAATCTACTCTAACCGTAAAATGTACCACACTTTTTTAATAAAAATACTCAAGAACAAAAATGGAAGTTTCTTACTTTCATATCGTAACAACAACGACTTCCAAAAAATAGATATATGCGCATGAACTCAATGTGGAAGACGAAATGCGCGTACTACCTTACTTTAAAATATCTAAACGTACACTTTTTCAGCCACTAAGGTATGCAACTTATATGACACAAAAATGAACGGAGTTGCCTAAATTACGGTATTTTTAATACAATTCAGAAGGGTTTGTTACAGCATGTACCATTATCAAGTGAGGATATATAAGTAAAAGTAGTTATGGTAACAAACCGTTAAGGTGAAACAACAAACTTGATGTTAATTATAATTGTATATTTCAAATACTTGTTAAGGGTGAGCTTATACGGCCAACCTGTTTGTCCATTGAAAGTACTTTCTGTTTATGTTTATAGATCTCGAATTCCTTTAAAACGTCTAACTTGCATTTTTTATTGTTGAGTCATACGGTGATTATTTGCTATTAGATGTTTGGCATAATGTGATTGGTCGTTGTTTATATTAGTAACATTTAATGTGCTCTTTATACCTAATATCAAAGTTGTAACGTGTAAAGATCAATATCGGATACTTTCTGATCGATTCTATTCTATTCGCTGATTATTACTGTTTAGAGAAACAAAATTTTTCTGTAGCCTGAATCGTTAGGGTTATTACTTATTTAAGTTTACTCGTTAGTTATTTCTCTACTTTAGTGATTTAACTTTTCGGTATTTACTGCCTTTACCATTTATTATAATGAATTAAACTATTTTCTTTTATTGCGTTTACTTTTCTACGTTATAAAGGGATTATTCCTTTACGTATTTACCTTTGTATTTCAAAAAATCTTAAAATAAACCTGCTAGTGCCATATATACGTAGGTTCTGATTATTTTCAAATTCTTACATTTTTATAGGTACCTGTCACTTTGCTAAATCACCGCTAGATGGTGATACCATTAAATAATTGCATATTACTAAGCAAGTTTTATTTGAAAACAAACATCTATTTAACATTTTTATAAAATTTGAAAACGACAATTTTGGTTGAATACCTATTTTTACTAGGGTGTGGTTCTTGTAACACGGTCATCTTGTTTTGGTGTAAAAATTATATTTTAGAGGCTCGAAATATGTTATGTAAAATTAAAAGAAGTATATTTAACCAAGTCGTGGTAACTTGTCACAAATAGCTCGCCTTCGATCTACAGAGGTAAAACAACGTTATGAGATTAAATTGTTATTATATTCCTTATCTTTGTAGCTTCTTCTGCTTCTTCGCTTCTCTGCTTTCTCTAGCTTACTTGTTCATCTTCGTCGTTTAAGGGTTGCTCTTAAGATTAAGTATACGTTATATACCTCCTTATCTCATTTTAGTTTTGCTCAGATGTGCTCTTAAATTGGAACAACTCGTAAATGACTAGTAGCTGTGTCTCAATTTTGGATGTCTCACTGTCATTGGAGAGTACGAGGATGGAAAGGGAACAGTACTAACTACTGAAGTACTCGTTAGGAAAAGGTTAGACCTTTCCATTTTGTATAAATAAAATTGTAACGTGGAATTTACTTTTGAACCTGTCTTCGATTATATGCTACCGTCAGGTAACTACAGCATCAACAAACACTATTTTAAATTGACTATACTAAAACGACTTAATAAATTTCTACCTTTGTTACGACTTTCTTGTCATATTGCAATTCGAAACCATAAGATTTCACTAATTATAGACTGTTATAAATTGATCCAACCAGTAACTAATAGTTTGTGCATTTACTTTAACCAAAGGCATCATTGATTATATTACTGCGTTTTTGCATAATCCAGTTAGGTGTAAATTCTAGCTTCGATCTTTATTACCATTTTAATAACTACTGTTTATATCGTTTGCGCAGCAGCATTACTTATAAATTTCGTATACCGGTTGTCTCTCTCATATTACTTATACTGCATGTGTTAGCTTTTAAGTATCGTGTTTCTTTTATTGAGGGTAAGAGTATTCAGATCATTGAACTTTAATTGTGAATTGATTAGTTATTAGTATATGCATGCTAGTATATGAACTGAGCAAGCTTCTCCTATTATTTATTTATATATGAAAGTGTCTCATTTTTAAATGGGGAGTTTTACTTGTATATTGCGAAACGAAAGGCAAGCTGGATGGTTACCTCGCTAACGTCCACAATTACGGTGGTTTATATGTATATAAAATTTCCTTTTTAGGGATTAGGCATGAAAGATCTTTTAGGGTCCCAGAGGGCTTATTAATAATTTCAGGTAATTTAAAGGTGAAGTTATTACCAGTAAATCTCGCGACTTGCCCTCGTCGGTGTAAATATCATACCTGCGCCCAATTACGCTGTTTCACTGTTAATTTTTTTGTTTGGTGCTTTTACTGGGATATTGGGATAAATTTACATTTAGTGATGGTTATGGGGAAAAATTGCATGTGCTGATATGCATGCAGTATAAGTCGATGTACTAATGGTCTTATGTATATATATATATATATATATATATATATATATATATATATATATATATATATATATATATATATATATATATATACATACATTAAAGTTTGCATATAATAGTGTTGTTGGGAAATTAGAAAAAATTTACGTTTGCTAAGGGAATTGTCGTTTAATTGCTATTTCTGTTGCTCCCTGTTTCATGCTTTACAGGGCCTCTCATTCAAGAATTAATAATTTGTCCTTTTTTTTATTTAAACCTTGTCGCCTATTTCTTGTCTGTTCTCCCTATCTGTCTGTCTATAATCTCGTTTTGTTTTCTAAGTAACCTAACCACCTTTTTGCGTCTATCCACACTCCAAAACACCCACGCTATCGGAGTGCTCTGCGGTCTCAGGACCGTTAGGCTGAGTTTACTAGTCGAGCTAACTAACTCCCCATTTTATGCAACGTGGTTGGTTAGACACGTAGCAAAGTTCCGAAGTATTTGTCCAATATAAACAG